>JAUZNJ010004493.1:0-18489 GCA_034780135.1 Jordanella pulchra | reverse complement strand
CACTTGTGAAAGCAAAATCTGTTGGGCTCTGTTTGGCACCAAGACAATTATTCTTATTGCCACATCACCAGACAGGAAACTGCAAAAAAATAAAAAATAAAAAAGAAATCTATTAACGGGTTTCTTTTGCCACTGCTTTTACATGGGAAATATTTGTACATTTCATAACTAATATTTCCCCTATTAACAGGTTACATCACCTGAGCTGTAGGACTCTGCAACTCCTCTGGAGTCATCCTGGAGTTATCCTGGGCCTCTCTGATGTTTCCCTAATTATCACTCTTCCTGCTTGTCTGTCAGTTAGGACTCCATGTCTTGGCAGGTTCACATTTGTGTCCTGCTAGCACCCTGCTTAGATGATGCTGTTTTATTTGTATTTACCATTCCATTTTCACATAGTTTTTTCTTTATGTTGTCCTTATTTCTACAGTAAAAAACAAGTGTTACTTTAACACTCGTAGAGTTGAATATAAGTCTGTTTCAGATAACACTCCAAATGAATGTAAAATTTACTCTATGGCCAGTGTCAACTGTTCAGAGTTAATTCTAAACATTTTAGTGTCAAAATCAGGAAGACCTCTCAAAGATTGACGGGTAATCAACACCATCTAGAGTAAAAGTTACACTGCTTGGCTGTCAAATTTTACACTGACTATTAACTCCAACACTTGAGCAGATTTACACTCAGTATAGTTGTAAATACTCTATTCAGAGTAAAATAGATGAACTGAATTTTTAACACCCAATTTCTTACTGAGTAGTATTCATCTACATTTGGTGTTCAACTGCCTCTGAGTGAACTTTAGTCAAGCCCTTTTCTTGTAAGCTCGTCAACTTGTCTGTTTTCCAGTACAGTGAAGGCCCACGGCCAACAGACATAGAAAACACAACAACAAAAACAAAAGTGTTTCAAGATTGTATTTACCATTCTTCTTTGCTCTTGTCATAGTGAAAGATCTGTGTGTCTTCCAGTGATTCTGATGTTTACTGATGTTCTTAAGCATTGTTTTTAAGCCTCTTTTTGTCACAACCTTTAACCAACATTTTTTTCACAACCATCAGTCAATGAGGTGATCAAATACATCTGTTACTGTGCTTAGGGAAAGTATAAGCACCCTTACAGATATCTTCCATCTCTTTGTGACTCTCAAATGTGTGAGACCCTCAAATTACCCTCAATGTCAGCAAAATATGACTTGAGAAGATACAAAAAGGTAATGATTTAATCAAATAAGGGGAAAAAATCAATCGAAACTAACTTGTTTTTGTAATGACTAGCAGGGAGTCCTTTATATCACTGTGAGAGAATCTCAACCGGCATGATGTTGTAATGATGTTATTTTTCTAAAATCAGGAGTTCATCGAGATATTGAGAAAATATAACATTAACCTTTGTGTTCTTTTAAGTCAGAGTTATTGTAAAAGAGCAGATATCTGTGTAAGTAAAGGTCCCCTTAAAAGTAAAGGTACTGAGTGAACTCTACTTACTTAAAAGTAGAAAAGTACAGGTTCTGCATTGTATTTAAGTATAACAGTAAGATAAAACATTTGCCTTAAAAGATACAAAACAACTTAAAAGAAATTCTCCAAAAAACTGTGCTATGCACAGAAAATCAGTCAATTTTCATTTTTTGCACACTGTATTTATTGGTAGAGAAAGAATGAAAGAACACTGACTTGGTATATATATAGACATCCTGCATAAGCAGTTGAATACTTTTAGAGATCTGGTATTCACAGCATTAAAGTTGCAAATAGCAACTTAAAACATAATCATCATGTATATATTAATTTACATGTCACTGTTTTTCGTCGGCACTGATTTTCGTTTTGGAATCTTTCCATGGATTTGTTTTTATAAGTAAATCATAGACACTGAGCTTAACTGAGACAGGTGTAGCCTGCAGTGCTTAAGATGTTCTGGGCTCGTTTGTGACCTCCTGCATGAACAGTCACTGGACTATCAGTGTAAATTTGACCAGCTTCTGCTGGTAAGGTTCACCACTGCTGCATGTTTTCTCCTTACTGTGAATAATGGCTCACTTTGTCGCAGCCAAAGCATTACAAATAGCTTTAAAAAACCCTTTTCCAAACTGATTAATGTCACTGAGTTTGATTCTCATCTGTTCTTAAAGGTCCTACTTCATGTTGTCACACAGGATCTGAACATTGGCAGGTCATACAACATTTTCTATGACGTTAAATATTTAGGTGTTTCAAAGAAGGAAAACAACAACATTCTATAGTGGGGAAATATTTCTTTTAAATATGTTAACAGAGAACAATAATGATTTAAACAAAGCTGGAGAAGCCGAATGACTTCATCCACATGTTTAAAAGAGCTAAAAATTGCTTAATTGTAACTGATTCATGCAATTTAAAATTATGCTCCGTCTCTCTCCGTGTTTGTCAATCCCATCGATCAACTCTGCCGCTCTTAACCGCAACGCCAAGCTCTCCACAGCAATATGTTCGCATTGGGGATCAGGCAGTCGCTGAAGTGCCACAGTTGGGTGTCCACATGGATTTTCTCCAGTGGCTGAACAGAGAGGCTGCTTGCTGTCGAGTTAATTATGACACAACCTGAACTGGCTCTTCAGCTGCTCTCCAGATTTCTCAAGCGCTTCATGTAGTGAGGCCTGATACATCACCCTGAGAGGCACCGCAGACATTAACAAATACTGTAATTCACAGACTGCTGCGTACAATTCTCCTGCTGATGCAGACTTTACTATACTTTAAGTCCTGTTGAGGTGACACTCTGCAGCTCTGCAAGGGAACCACTAATAGATGTGCAACAGAAAATTAAACCATTGCTCTAAAGTACCATATTGTGCTCTTTATATAAAGGATGAGATAATATGAAGCACTTCCAAACACCTGTGGCTTTGAATTCAAGACAAAGCAAGGTTGTTGAAAGTAAGCTTGGTTTATAAAGCTGTAAACAAGCTCATTTAGTGCATTTCAGTCACACCTCTTACAAAGTTTCCAGAGCACATAAACAGTGTAATGTTTACTACTGAATAACAAAGGTTCTTCATCTGTAGCTGAAAAGGGAAACTGTGGTTTGAATCTTAGCTAAAAAGTAAGCCTGCAAAAAAGTCTAATCCTACATTAACTTTCAAATGTAATATATGGAAAGATTATCGTGCTATTTAATGGGCAGTTTCGTTTTTTTCTGTTCAATTAGCTGACCCCTGGTAAGTTATTCCATCATTAATAAAGTCAGACTGAGGCATGTTTTCAGCATTTAGATAATTTGATTAAGGTGTTTAAATTATGATTAAAAAGGTTCAGCAGAGACTATGAAACTACAGACTCTGAGCCAAATCATCAATTACTTTTATTTGATAGCAAATGTTTATTTCAAGAGGCCCTCTCATTCCTCTTCATTAACATTCATCTGAGCCCATTGGTCTGCACAGAAACAAGCTGCTCTTCTGACTGCCAGACTGGGGTTGCTTCAGCCAGATTGGGGGGAGAGTGAATTTTATTTTCCCATAGCCAATAATCATGCTTGAAAGTGTTCAATCAAATGGATAATTTCACATTTTGTCAACTGTTTAAAGAGAGCTGTTTGTCTTTTTATGTTATTTGTCTTTAAGATGAATCAATAACAGACATGGTCAGGTGTACCAACATTTGAAGTCATTATCTCAGAAGGTTTCAAGTTGTATCTACCTCTAGACCTGCAGCAGATAGAGAAATTGTTTACATTTTCTTTGCTTCCTTAAGGTAAAGATAAAGAAGATTAAAACATATGTCAGGGGTATGGAGCATTCTGTGTATATTTCTCATGGGGTTGTGTTTGAAAAGAATTAATAAATCAACATTTTGTGGAAAGTCTTAATCTTTGTAACATTACTTTTACTTTCTTAGCAGAAGTGAAAACAATTACTGTTTTTCTTGAATAGAATTACACCAAAAGTGCACTTTGCTGACAATAGTGTAAAATAAAGTTTAATAGTATTTCTATGTTTGATAATATATTGCTTTACTATGAGTTGAAGTTGTTTAAATGTGATACTTTTTATACTGGTACTAGACAAATAAAAAAAAAGAAATACTGGGAATCTAAGAAGGAAAACGGATCATAAGATGGATGGATCATCGTTTTAGCTAATTTTAGCCATTTCAAACAGATTACAGTAAAACAATGTCCATATCTATGAGATATAACGCTATGCAGTAGCCATTCCATTCTTTTTCTTCCACAAGAGGCTTTTTATTTCCATGTTTTTTGTTATGAAGGAGCATCAGCCTTTTTACATTAGGCTGATGTTTTTGTACACCTGATTAGCTAATGTTGAGGTTCCTGGGATGTATTCCTTATAGCTATAATACCTGAAAAAGCACTGTCGTATACCATCTTTGGTCCACTCCACTCTTTCTGGAACTAGACTGGACCGATGAATTGCAGCTGGAGCACCACTAGCAGCTCAAGCAGCTTAGCAATTAAGAAAATGGTGGCAAACTTCCAAATAAAAGATGATTAAATAGTTTTATATCTGCTGGGATATTGTATCTCACTAATGAGATTTTTTTGCAGTAGTGGCCTTTATTTTTATGACATATACAAACCTGTAACCACAGCATCAAGGGACTGACTGCTTTGTACATGAGTGGCCTCTGCACCACCAAGATGCCCAGAATAATTTTGTTAAAGTTTTTTAAGCTTTTTTTTTTTAAATAGTCTGAAACTGATGGTCGGTCTGACTAGCTGCTGACTAGCTGTCAGTGAGACCTTTCTGACCTTTCTGAGACTGGCTTTACTTTTCAACAAACTCACAAAAGACACAAAAGATCTAATATTCGCGTTTAACTTCAAAAAATATAAGGCGTTCTTTCAAGATTACTGTAAAAAGATCACACCAACCAAAGCCTTATCAGTAACATGGGTATATTTGGAGCAATATGAAGAGAAGATATTTGTTGCATTGTTTGGATTGTGTCAAAGTGTAAACCACAGCCGCCTGCTTTCTCTGTGAGCTTGATATTAGATTGTCTCTCCCACGGCTGGAGAACTGCTGCCATCATTAACGCAAGTGCACACCGGGATGTCAGAACAGCTTAACTGTTAGACGTTAACTGTAAAGCTGGCCCTTACGTGCAACTGAGAATTCATTTTTCAGACTTCTTCCAAACTTTTTAACAACAAAAAGTTTAAAACTTTATATTTTACACTTTATATTCGATCTTTTCTAAAAGACAGAGTGAAGTGGGACATCTCCCCTCTGAGAAGAACGGATCAAACAATGCTGCTTCATATTAATCTCCCTTTTAAATGGTTTTTAATTTGTTTTTATTATTTGATGTCTTCTGGGCAGGTTTACAGAGGCTTTGAACCTGCTAAAGTGTCTCTGTGCCTGTCACATCTATTTTGCAGGCTGGGTTATAAATTTCCACCCGAGGTATATGAAATCAGTGATCTTTGTGCCTGGCCTTGTTGCTTATATAAGTGTCATGTTTTTAAAGCTGAATTTCATTAAGCATAGTTATTACCATAATTATTTAAGTTTTGAAGTAAATGGTAAGATGTTAAAATCCCATCACTTACCTTGAACAGTAGATAGCACCCACACACTCATTTTATGCATAAGTTGGACCAATAGGAATATTAATATTCTTACAAAATATTTAAATAATTGATCTTGAGTTACCATCAATGTTTGATGACGTGAAACAACAGAAGAAGGTTAATAGTTGTTTAGTGTCATTTGTATTTAATTTTCATTTTGTTTCCTTTTTTATTTGATAGAAAATCCTGTTAACTTTGGTTATAAACATCTTTTTTTCCATCTTTCTTACAATGTAAAAAATGCCCTTTTTAAGCAGCAGAGGTCAGTGGAGAGCAAAGATTCACAATGAATTTCTCCAACTGGGGGACTGGCGGAGATGTAGTTGTTGTGCTTTCCTCATAACAGATGGCACTTAAAAACAGCCATCTTTGATATGAATGATAAATAACGGCTCTCATTTAAAGTCAAATCAGCTTGCAAGACATATATTGTTCGACAGAAAATTGAAAGAAACAGTAATTAGCATGCAAATCTAGGTGGAAATTTACTCCCAAAAAGAATAGATTACAGCTTTCATCTGCATCTGTCCTAATGTGCATGTTGACAATTCCCTGTGGTTTGATGCACAAGACCAAAAACACCAATCATCTAACATGTTGGCGCAGCTCAAATCAGGTCAGCAATTCTATGAATTTGCCCAAAATTACCAGAATGTTTAAAAAAAAACTGAATGAAAGGAGGTTTTGGAAATGTTGTCTTATCAAACCGGTCACCCAGCTCCTTCATAAACTTGTTCCAGCCAGCAGGTTAATTATGGGAAGCATCCTTGAAATTATGCTAACTGCAAATGATAAAAAATGTCTGGCTAACTGAGGGGGTCATAAAGTTTGATTTTCTGATCTGTATGTTTTATGTGGATTTTTTAAAAGCTTATTTCTATGTCCCTTGAGATATTTTAGGTGTAGGAAGTACCAGGGTTGCTCTTATGAGTTAATTGGTCCTTGTCACATCCATAAATGACCACACTCTGCTTGCTCTGCTCCTTGTCCATGATCCTCTGTGTGGCGATTACAGACATAATCTGAAGGAGTTGTTGGCATTGGCAAACTCAAGGTTTTATCTTTGCTTTCTGCGGATGATGTTTTGTTGCGGTCTTTATGTTATGACCCTTAGCTTGCTTTGGATTGGTTTTCAGCCAAGTGAGAGGCGGTAAAGATAAGAGTCAGCTCCTCTGTGTCTGAGGCTGTGGTTGTCAGAAGGTGGATTCCTTCCTTTGGGTTGCAGGTCGGTCTCTGCTGCACATGTGGGAGTTCAAGTGTAAGGATGTATCATATGTGTTGAATAAACATGTTTTTACATCTCAGACACATCCAGCAGAAATGATTAAATGTGCCTTAATTTATGACTGTTAACAAAACCCTCATACCATAAAGGTTTTGCTTGCTTTGTGTTCGACTGGAGCATTTGTCAACATGTCCTTCGTGAATTGAATTTCCTCTGGGTACCCCAGGGCAAGCAGGGGACCGTCAACAGTTTATTTGCTTATTCCTCTGAATGGTGAATACAGTCAGGATACAAGAAGGTAAAATGAGCCTTCTCTAAAGGTTAGCAAACTCAATCAGAAAGATAGAGCTAGTGTCCCTTACCTGGGCCCAGTGAACAAATCCATAGTTTTCTTTTTGTCAGCATCTTATCTTTGTTCATTCCCCCAAATGTCTAAGAAGAGAACTTTTCCTCCATCTGTTTTTTTTAACTGAAGATAACCTTTGGCACCATGAAACCTGCTTCAGTGTGATCCATAAGGCTCCATGGAACTGTCCTAAAAAAGAAATTAACTGGCTGGTAATTTGAGTTTACTCCAAGGCTGACTTAAGATACTGTGTGCCAAGATGCCCCAGGAAGCCATTTTTTCTTCTCCTGCTGAGGTAATGTGGAAAAGAACAGGTGTAACTTAAGATTGACTTTAAAAAAACCCAAAACAATCTTTTAACAGTTGAAATTAACTGAAATGAAGGTTTCAGAGAGTCTGATATAAAAAAAACAACAACAACAAATATTAAGATCATTACAGTGTAATGGCGCATAGCTCTTAGTGGATATCTGATAATGGTGTGTAGGGCAGGTTATATGACACATGAGGACAGAAAGTTGCAACAGCCAGCGCAGTCTTTCCCATTAATAATAATGGTAGATCATGATTGTTGGTAAAAGCCACTTTAGTTTCATCAACAAATAAAACCACAACCATAAAACACAAGCATACATCGCTTACCCCCCCCAAAACTGGTTGAAACTGGTTGTTTATTTAAAAGAACATGTGTGTTTTATTCATATATTGTGTTCCTGTGATTACTTTTAATTTCACTTCCATTTGTAGATAATTTAAAATGTATTTTGATCACGTTCCAGCTCATCTGTTGGATCCCTTAAAAAAAAAAATCAAATTTCAAGGAGATCAGTGCTTTCAGAAAATACTTGTTGACATATACATAAAAGACAAGAAATTAGCAGGGTGTGCTATTTCTGAAAAGAAAAAAAAAATCTGTCCAGTTGCTGCCCAGATGTCCCCCAGAGCCTCGTGAAGCGGTGCTTTTGTAGCAAAAAAAGATTGCCTGCTGCTGTTGAAGGACAGCAATAAAAATGATCTGAAGTCAAAAATGGCACACTTAAAAACGAAAACAATGATCTGAAAGATGCTGAAAGGGCCGCTGTGGAGTCATCACCACAGGCGACTCAGTTCACAGTAGAAGAATTTGATCAATTGCTTTAATGCTCCTTGCTTTAATAAGGCAGAAAATACATGCAGTTCATGCAGTTTCTCTCTCTGTATAAGGAAGTTTGTTGCAGCCTTTTACTTTATATGGCATTAAAACAAGACTTATCAATTTAGTATAATCTCTGCAAGATTCTCCAATATATTAGGGTTAAACTTTACATTAAGTTTGTTTTGTTTAATATTTTTTTAAATACATTTTCTCTAATCACTATATGAGACTTGCCAATGTTTTTTGATGTGAAAAACTGAGCCTAGTATGATTTGCTTTTCCAGTCACTTGTCAGTATAAAATAAAAACAAACAAAAAACACAGACATACCTCTCATAAAGACACAGGGATATTGTGCCACTTGTGTTTGAGAGTGTAACGGAGTATCCTTAAAAACATATAGTTTCAATTGATTATAGGACCCTTTGATGTAAGCTTGTTGGAGGTTTGTGCTTAGCAAGCTGAACTGAAGCCTTTGGTTTTGTTTCCTTCATGCTGTCGGCTCTGATAACTGCCATAATCTCTTTTTGCAGTCGAAACTCGCTCGGTTGCATCTGAATTGTGTTGTGGCATAACACTGATTCAGGCTGACAAGCATATTTTATACCTCCTTAATGTATCTGGGGCGTTAAAAGACAAACATCTCTCTGGTCTCTCCAATCCATTAGACACTACCAGGAGAAATTGTTTTCGTCGACATCCCCCTCAATCAAAACCTGCGTACATTTTTCTTTCTATCTTTATTCCAGCTGAAAACAAACAATCACTGATCGCCTTTATAAATATTAGAACCCGTGTTTGTGGCAGAATGCCAAATGGTGATAATTGATTTTCAGGGCAAATCTGCAATCGGAGGCACGCTAGTGGTGTTTGAGGCTGGAGGCCAGCCACAAGGATGTAGCAACGCATGATGCAAAGGAGGTTTTAGAGAGGCTGCTTTGCATTTGATCGACCTCTTACGCTTTCATCAGCGGCAATGAGAACTTCTCAGGCACGATTAGAGGGGCATGTAGAGAGATGTAAATTTAGACAAGATCATAGAGGAGGCTGCGAGGATTAGGCAGCCAAAAGTTGGAGAGATAAATCAGGTCAAACAGAACAGGGGACAGAAGCTGCAAGAGGTGCTTTTATTTACAGTATCATTTAATATAAATCTAAGTTTTTATGCCACAAGGCTGCAGTTACAACAACAGCCATATTTACTACCACCCATACTTAAGATGTATACAAAGTCTTAAAGCTAAAAAAGTCAGGATCACAAAAAAAAAAATAATACTATTTATAATTATTGCAAACTCACATCCTAACAAATATTTATAACAGCTTTAAATCAGTTATTAACTCATTGTCTAGTTATTACCAAACCATCAGCATTTTAATGATGAAATTATACATTAATATTGTAAAGTTTTCTTTATCCAGAATATGATTATCAAATATTTCAAAGACAGAATAATATTTGATCCATTAGCATGTAATGCATTTGATTGTAAGATGACAAAAGGAAAAAGCTAAAATGGAAAAGAACAGTAGTCATGTGATCTACATGTGTTACACAGCTATTATGTTTATAATGGGTCTGTTATTCATGCTCTGACAATAACGAAGCCTAATGACTTTTTACACTGTTGGTGAAAATATTATTACAAAAACTTCATGACAGGATCTTTAATTGAGTATGCTCTAAGCTTTTAATTTTCAAAAGGGCCAATATTATTATTTCATTGGTAAATATTGCATTATTTAATTTGCTCACTACAAAGAAAGCTTCATTAATGTTGCATAGAGAAAGTACGGGTCACTGATTTCACACTAAGCCCTGATGCAAGAGAATAGGTGAGAATAATTTGCTTTGTTCATTAAAGGTGGAGCATGAAGAGTAGCATTGATCTCAAAGTTAAATTTTCTTTCAAGCAGATTATATTTTCCTCAGCAGTGTCTGATGTTACAAAACTACACATTAGAAAAAAACTGTACAGAGCAATGAAAGAGACAAAGTTTAGTGTGTTTATCAAAAGACAGTAAATATGAGATCAGAAATGATAACAATCAGCATAGATATGTACTGAATGCAGGGTCTTAAAGGTGTGAAAGTGACCAAATTGATAACAAGTCATCACAAGCAGTTAAAATTAAATAAGAATGTAAGCTTTAAAGAACAAAAATCTATTTACAATATTTGCTTTTATTCAGCTTTTATCTTTCTTCTATTTTATTATTTAATTCATGTAAAGCACTTTGACTTGTCCTTAAGTTGAATTGTGATATACAATTAAACTTACCTTGCCATTAGAAGCAATTAAAGTTAGTAAGTTAGTATGATTGTTCTTTACATATAGCCTCTCTACACACTCTACTTCCCTCACTATGTTTCTCATTAACAGAATCATGCAAGCAATCACATGATTGCAGTCATATAACAGTTTGTTGAAAGACTTTGATTTGTGCAAAAGGTTTTAAATGCAAACTTATTTTATATTCACATGAGTTTTTGTTTTTTTTTAACAGTCAATCTATTTCTTTAAAAAGAGAAAACTAATTTGCCAAGACCTCTTGTGTTTTGGCTTCTTGATGTTAATAAGCTTGCTTATCTCTCCACATGTAAATTTATCTTACTTTCTATGAGATTTAAGTTTCATATTGTTTATTATTTTGAACGACATATTCATTTTCCAACTTAATGTATTGCATTTAGTAATGATTTCTTTAAAAAAAATCCAGGATCATAAGTCTGTAAATGTGATCACTAAATGAGAAGTAAAACAAAATTAAAATAGCAAAATGGAAGAGCTGAATACATGTATTACTCCCTGCTAAAGCTCACATATGTATTACATGTATTTAAAATCACATCAGTGTCAGAAAGAAACATTTTCTAATCCTCTAACTCATCAAAGTAAAAATAGATGAATATGATACATTTATTCTTGAAATGATAACAGTGACATTTCAGTTGCAAATCAAATAGCTTTTCTGCATTTAGTCGTTTACCAGATTTTGGTTACTTATTTACATTCTGAAATCTGCAGAAAGTTTAAAGGAACTGATACGAGGAGTTGAAACAGAGGAGAACCTGGAGATCGAATGCTAGAAAACACCCTTAAAATGTGGCAGGACAGAGTGCTTTCATCCAGGGTCAGGCACTGGTTTATTTCTCTTAACCAGCTGGGGTGTCTTGCCCTGGGTTCCTGTGGGCTTTGTCTCTCTGGCTCGCACAGGAGCTCCCTATCCATGGAGTTTACACTGAAGCCAAAGATAGTACTTAAGATAGTCAATCCCTTCTTAAGATCAGCTTCTTTTCCTGGTTTTTTAACACAATCTGAGATGTTGACTTTGCCTTACTGTGTTTTTTTTGTTATTTTATGACTTCAACTTTTATACACTACTTTATTTGTTATTTTATGATTAATTAATTGTGTGTATATTTTGATTGTGTATAGCACTTCGGTCCTGGTGGGTATTTAAAGTGTGTTATAAAAGTACATTTGGTATGGTATGCCATGGTATTCCTGTTGGATGTTTAATTTCCCTCTCTATAAAATTAGAAGTGAAAGGAATAGAATAAAAACTGTTTTGCGAAAACATTAAATGATTTCAATGGTTAACTCAGCTGGTCTCTGTGCTAATTCAGATCACAGAAGAAAAAAGTTAAAGTTTAGCATCCTGAACAGTAGATAGTAATAAGTAAAATAATAGTTAAATAGATTTGTAGAAATACATACAAAAGACAGAAAATTCCTAAAGATTTTTTTCCATCATTACAATTAATCCTGTTTCTTCATATTCTGATAAAAATAGATAAACTTTCCTTCCTGTAACAAAACACCTGATCACTCCAGGTTATTCACACTGAATGCAGCATCTTATGTATTGTATAAAGTTTATTTCGTCCAGTTGAATGACAATCTGCTATAAAATAGACACTTAAATTGAAGGTCTACTGTATGATGTTTTGTTCAATCCTGGATTAACTATATATTGTATGCCTCAAAGCAAAATTTGGAAATAAGTTTAATGAAAAAAACAGCTTTCCATTAGAGTTATTTTATCCAGCAGTGTTTGACCAAGTTAAGAGATAAGTGATTTTAACATAACTGCCAGTGGTGTTATTACTGGTAGCTCTAACAATCTCTTTAACAATCCTCATTTAGAACTGAAGTGTTTTTAAAATGACTTTCCTCATGTTCTTTGGTTCACTTTCTTATTCTGACCAAAGGAACCACTAAATGAAAATCAATTATGTTTTATTTTCCTAGGGGTATAAATAAAATGAAAATGAACGATTCTTCAGAGAACTGTACTGCTTTAGGTGTCACAGACACACAAGGACTTATGCATACTCTTTATGAAGTGAAACTTGGAGAATTCTTAAGGGCTAAAACATAAATATTACATTTTTTCATGCACAATAAACAGCCGAGCTAAAGCGAACATTTTAATGTATTTAACAGCTGGCAGCCTTTCAGCTCCAGCTGTGAAGAAAAACATATAAGCTCTGACAGGTGGTGCCTCCACAAAGTGGAAACTGTCACAAACATTATGATTACAAAGCCCACCCACTTAGAGGACTGATATAATCAGATGGCCTCAGTGTCACACATGCTGGCTTTCCAATAGAACAACTGTATTGGTGCCAGTTAATATGGCATTTAATGGAGGTCCAGTATTTGAAGTTGGCACGAGCCAAACATTTATAATCTACTCATTTCGATGATCAACGACCTCCCGATTTGCTACTCTCAGCTGCTGAACATCTAAGTCTGGCCCTCCTTTTGTGTTTCCCAGAGCTCATCTCTTACAAGCTGACCTTGGGAGTTGAACCAGAACAGCTTAGCTTCCTGCTTCCTACCTTGAGGCTACTCGAGCGGTGAAAATGTTTTGAGAATTTGTTACGGGTTTTTCTTATGAGTGGGGGGTGGGGAGGGGGCAAACTTCTCCATGGCGGGGGGGGTTTCTCTGAAGCCAGAGATTAGTGACACTGACACAGCACCTCACCAAGTTCTCTCTATGCGATACTGCTGAGGTACAGTGGTGCTCTGACAGATTTAGGTTTCAACAGCAGAGCCTTAATGAGAATGCAGGGGGGGGGGGAATCAGGCTGACAAACAAGTTTAACAGCAGGTACAGTTGATCCATTTCTGCCGCAAATGGATTTGTGTGTGCTTATGAATAAATGAGTAAATGCGCTTTACGTCCCAAAGAGTTGTTAGAGTCTGTGAAAAAGGAGGGGCTCAAACATCTGTCTTTTTCTCATCTAAGCGATATCATTTTTTTTGCCTGTTGTAATTTCACAGGTGGTTAAGCTTTGTTCTTAGCTGATGTGCATCGACAACTGAATACTTGTATATTGATACCTCAAAAGTTATTGCAGTGTACATGTGATGGTGTTAAAAGATATGCACATGCTGACTTCACCAGCATACCAAAACAACAACAAACAGAGCTAGCTGAATAATGTGCTTTATGAGAGGAAACGAGAGAGTGAAAGACAATATTGTTTCCTCCTCTTATATTCACTAATTGACTTAATGTTCCTAAGCCATTAGTCCCTGTGTATCCATTGGCCGAGGGGCAATTAGCTTATCGGGCGGGCACACACGCACTTTGGAGACGTAGCACCCACACAAACATGCACAGGCAGAGATACTTGACAGCTTGATCAATGGACGTCTTACTGACCATAATGACTCAGTACAGCCCCTTTTCAAAGCAGCACAGCTAGAGTCCGAACACAATAACCCTTTATCTCAATCTGACACTCACACATATGAGCACACGCACTGCAAAAGGCACATCAATCATAATCACAGGCACCTTTAAAGACAATACCGCTTTGAAGAGATGGGGAATGGCATAATTATAATTAGCGTCTCAGCGCTGTCCACATTCGATTATCTCATATAAACACACATATTCTGTTGGAGAGCATCTTTACACCCATACATGCTAATATACACATGTTGACTGCGGTATTATGAGTTTTTATTCCGAAATATTTTTTTTTTCTCCTTGCACATTTGCGTTACGTTACAACTGTTATGTGATCAGGGGATTTCTATGACAGTTTTTGTTACAGTGCCTCTTAATAATTAAGAAAACTCAGATTATAACGTCACTGGTTAATCTTCAGCATCCATGTTAGTTAGAGGTACATCTGTAGATATTTTATTTTTTTTGCCAGCCCCTCAGACGCACTGCTTATCTGTTTGTTACTTAGAAAACTCAAAAGAAGGTACAATTTCCAGGGGCCTTAATCCTTACAATGTCCAGGTATCATTCTGCTCAGGAATCAGTGTGTTTGCAGAGAATATATAGATCACACATTTTTTCTTGATGGAAAAGAAAATCGATCAACCTTCCCCTATTGGTCTGGAGCATTTCTGTTATCTGGAGCATTTGCATATTTTCTTAACTTGGAGTTGTCCTTGTTACTTGCAGCATTTTCCTGCTGTAGGTGTTTTGTGTGTTTGTGTATTAGCCTCATTTAAAATGCTGTCCACAGAGATTTTGGGGGATAGGTGCTGAAGTGGAGAAAAAAGACACCGTGTTCAGTACCTTGAACTGCCAGCTACCTTAGTAGTATGAGATTTATTACAGACCCAACTTAAAAAGAGTGAATATATACATATTTTAAATCAGTATGTTTTGATACAGATCTTTAATAATGTCCAACACTCTACAACAGGGTTCTTTAATTTCAGTCCTAAAGGTCAGTGCCCCTCACCTTTTAGATCTGTAATTAAACCTTTTGACTGAGGTATGCAGAAGCAAAGACACCTCTAAAAGCTGGAGGACACCGGACCTTGAGTACTAGAAAACATGTGCGCTACATGTTGTTTTCTTTAACAATGAAATTGGCAACAACAGAAAAAGCTGCAGCAATACTAGTCTTAGTTTTTATACAATAAATAATAATATTAAGTCTACACATTCTGACCAGTTGTTCCCAACTAGTCTTTATGGATCCCTTCTCTGCATATTTTAGTTGTCTGGCTGCCACACACTTGACTTGGATGAATAAATGATTAACAGACTTCTGCAGCACTTGATGGCAGGAGAAGAGGTCATGCAAACATTCGCATCATGTTTAATGAAACATGGACGCATTTAAAGCATGGAGTGTAGTGGTACTTCAGGACCAGGATTAGGAACCACGGACTTAAACTGTTTCATCTTTTTCTTTCTCTTACTTTAAAGGATCGTCCTCCATGTTACCATGTCTTTGAAGTATACACTGCTTTTATTATACTGCGATTAAAAGGTGGATCACTGGCAAACAAAACCATACTTTGAGATAAACTTTCTAAGCTGATAGTTCAACTTAAAGTCTCAAATGGCTTGTTTGTATAGCTCAGGAATAACTGCTATGTTTTTCTTTTTAATACAATGAGCACAGTGCGTCTGTCATGATTAGAAAATTCTGTACCTTTGTCACCAAACATCCTCCTCACCATATATTCTTATACTGTATTAAAGCAGGCTACCTTGACAAATGTACAAGGTTAAATTAAACAAGTCATCCTTTTAAACCCGAGCGACCACTGAACGATTCTACAGTTTAAATAATTAATAGGCAGGATTTTTTTGTAGTAAAATATACATGTTGACTACTTTGCTCTGCAAAATTAACATTTTGAACCATTCCTTATACAGTGCTTGATTCTAAAGCTCTTCACACTGTATTTAGTCATTCACCCTCTTTTACGGTGATTGTGTTGAGCTACATTGTAGCCACAGCTTCCCTGGGACACACCAGACCATTTAACCACCAACAGCAGTCAAGGTGTATAACCGTAACCCCTAACCTTACCCTAAGTGCTGTGCTTAAGGGCAGAATGACAGAGATAGTCAAAGCAGGGGGTTCAAACAGCAACCCAAGATAAACCTCTACCTCATGAGCAACCGCCGCCCCAAAGACACAAGAGAACCTAATGGAACTAGATATAACAATGATAAACTGGAAGAAAATTTGATAACAGAGCTGTAAAGTCCTCCTGTGCCCTACAGGGTACACATGTTCAAGCCTTCTAGTAACGTTAAAATGAAACCAAAAGTAACAAGGTTTTAAGGAATATAATCTATACCTCTGCATATAGCTTGATATATGGCTGAAATTACCTTTAGGGATAAAATGATGAGATTAACTACAGGCCCTGAGAAACAATTAGAAATCTGCTGATATTATTTACATATTGAAAAAATCTGAGCATACCATCATAAGTTTTGAACACAGAAATCGAAAATGCAACTCGAAAGCAGAACTTTATCAAGGGTATTTTTATTAGTGATTATATTTTAAATCTTAATGTTATCCAGATCATTTTGCTCCTGTGTATTCAGAGGTAACTTATAGTGCAAAAAATGACATGATTTAAATATAAGTTATCAGGGACAATTACAATAAAAAGCAATAATTACATCTATGAGACAATTAAGTTGCTACTTTTCTTTTCAAATTCAACAAAAGAGCCGTGCTTTAAACATTTTCCTGGCACCTGGACGGGACCAAAGAAGATGTAACGGAAGAATAAGCCTCGATTGGCCTCCTGCTGAAGTGCTAACTTTTTTCAACTGAGTTTTAGAAAGTAAATAAATGCTTATTTTCTTTGTTACCTGGATTATTAGTCATCCCATCACTAGTAGTGGGGAGAAGTGGTGATAACATGCTGCATTAGGCCACACACTATACTGTTAAAAAAAGCAAACAAAAAAACACAACTATTTCTTGGGGTGTTTTTTTCCATAGGAAGATAAGCACAGGTGTTCTAGCATTCCCTGTGCATTTCCCTGATCATTTATTTATATTTGCAGCACAT
Organism: Jordanella pulchra; assembly: GCA_034780135.1. Classification (NCBI taxonomy): domain Eukaryota; kingdom Metazoa; phylum Chordata; class Actinopteri; order Cyprinodontiformes; family Cyprinodontidae; genus Jordanella; species Jordanella pulchra. Next base: position 1,389 of record JAUZNJ010004493.1, on the reverse strand, counting down.
GTGCACTTTGCGGCTCTCTTGGAGTATTTTGATTAACAGTATTTTTCCTGTTCATGTTTTTTGTGTTGTTTGTGTTTTCAAATCTCATTTTTGTATTTGTGTTTGCATTTAGCCTCAGTACATTGGACTAACAGTTTTTGCATTCAGCCCTGTGATAAGTGGTTGACAACTTTTATATGAATCTTATGATGTGGCATCCTTGTGTTCCTAACATTTCCATATTGGTATAGATATATAGCCTTTTGCATTTTTTTCTACTTAAGTCTGATGTGCTTTTAAATATGAACTTTTTAAAACTGTGTGTGTAACACTTTTGAGATTATGTTGCCACAATAAAAAACTGATTCATTTTAAGATTTTGCACAGCTTTGGATGCCATTAAATGTGACTGCCACTTTGAGTGCAGGCCATTTACCATTCTGGCTGTTATCTACAAGTTCAAAAGCCAGGTTCTGTGATGGTGTGTGGTATTATTGGTACATTTTGGGAAGATAATTCACTCTTCTGTGATGACAGCTTTAGTTCAAGGCACATTAAAATTTTAAAACTAGATATACTGCCTGAAAGATCACATCACTGTGGAGGATATTCATGCATTTTTCAGAGAAAAATTCAAAAATCACATTCCGCTCTACCTTCTAAAGACATGGCTGTAAAAGCAGTGTGATAAGGTGAGTTTGGACAAACACACAGGAGTTTCTCTGAAGCCATATGTTTAATACTTACTTTAACCTAAATGGCATCAAAAGATCCAACCTTTATCAGTCATTTTCAGCACTAGAAATGTACAAAAGCACTGAGAAGAGTGCTTCGCTGGTTTATATTTATGCTATTTATTGCTTATCTCATAAACCTTAAAATGTATACATTTTACCTATATACATCACAGGGGGAATAAGAGGCAGGGAAACTATACAGTGGGGCACTAATTGTGCAAGTTCTCCCACTTAAAAAGATGAGAGATGCCTGTAATTTTCACCATAGATATACCTCAACTATGAGAGAAAAAAGGAGAAAAAAAATCCAGAAAATCACATTGTCTGATTTTTAAAGAATTTATTTGCAAAATAGAATAAGTATGGAGAATAAGTATTTGGTCAATAACAAAAGTTCATCTCAATACTTTATTATATACCCTTTGTTGGCAATGACAGAGATCAAATGTTTTCTGTAAGTCTTCACAAGGTTTTTCACACTGTTGCTGGTATTTTGGCCCATTCCTCCTGCAGATCTCCTCTGGAGCAGTGATGTTCTGGGGCTGTCGCTGGGCAACACTGACTTTCAACTCCCTCCAAAAAAGATTTTCTATGGGGTTGAGATCTGGAGACTGGCTAGGTCACTCCAAGACCTTGAAATGCTTCTTACGAACCCTCCTTCGTTACCTGAGTG
>JAUZNJ010004482.1:0-18489 GCA_034780135.1 Jordanella pulchra | reverse complement strand
AAAGAAAGAAAGAAAGAAAGAAAGAAAGAAAGAAAGAAAGAAAGAAAGAAAGAAAGAAAGAAAGAAAGAAAGAGATGGATTAGTTCTGCTTAAAGATTAATCAGCAGGGGGCAGAATTGTTCTACTGTCTGTTTGGTGATTCCAGAAAGAAGGGCTATGATCTCTATGATCTGTAAATGATGGATGACTTTTCCAAATGAATTAGAGCGTAGATTCTATCATTTTTGATGCAAGCTCCACAGAACACAGTTTAGATACAATTGTCCAAAACATATACCTAAATTCACATGATGCAGATTTATTACATAAGTAAACAACAACAAACATATTTGACTTTAAGCAATGATTCTTTTTTTGTTTCATGCATTTTCATTACCAAGATTCACAATTCAAATAATAACCTAAATAAGTCAAATAGCAAAACCGTGACTAGGCCGTTACTTCTTTTAATCAAAGAAGTGCTGCTGAATTATAAACTAAAACTTGGAAACTCTCTACAAGGTTATGTTAGGGTAAAAAAATCCTGAAACATTGTACAAACCTACATGTTTTCAATTAGACCTGGACAATCTGATTTACCAGAGAAATCAATGCCTAATAAATAAATAATCAGACTGACTAAAAAAAACACAAGCTTTGTTTTGTTTTTCTTTTTAACCTCATGTTTTGATTTTGTTTTATTTCAAATGTAAAATTCCACACATGTTCAAGAAGCTTTAATTACCAGCATTTTTTTTCTTCATGTACAATTTGACTTTAATGCGATAAAAAAAGGGAAAATATCCAACACTTTTAACCAGGAAATTCAGTCACATACTCCCTTCCTCAGAACTACACCAGTTGTACAGAGAATGCCCTGAGAAGGAGGCTGTGAAAAGGGTGTGGTCAGGAAACAGGGTTTTGTTCATTGAAAAAATGACACAAAACTTCTCAGGTCAAGGTTCAACATTTGGTTTTCTAACAAAAACTTGGTTTTGGGTTAAGAAGCTGATGGGACCAAAGCAGTTTTATTTCCTGGTATCCCTCCTTTCTTTTTTCTAACTAAGCACGGTAAGAAAACTGTCCTGGTTATGTGCCGTAACTCCTTGGATTTACTTTCAGCAAAATTGAAAGCAATTATTGAAACTGGACAGGAACCAGGTTTTTGAACATTTATCTTAAAGTTTTTTTACTTCAATAACAGTTAAAATATATGTGTTGCCTCCAAATTAGTAGCCTCGTACACAATGAGGCTAGGGTCCAACATTACGACGGTTTTATATGGAAGGCTAGACCCTCCCAAGGGTCAAAGAACAGCTGCTGATTTACTTTATGCTTTTTTGAGTTATATTAAACTGTTATGGTGATTTTGGTTTGGCAAGTTAACAGGTTAACAGAGTCAATAAATGGCTAGTTTCAGTGTAACAGTAAAATATGAACTAAAGTTTAAATATTGTGAATAAGTTGGTAATATATCTTAAAACATACAAGTCGTACTTCTTCCTTTAAAGTCTCTTAATTAAGAGAGTAAAAAAATGTCTTAAGGAAGATTAGACAAATGGATGAGACATCGCTTCACTCTAAACATTTTGTACGTTTGTTTCCAAGGTCATTGACTGATCAGGAAACAAAGCCTTCACATGTGATTTCCTTTAATCTGGATTCCTAACTCTCTCCAGGGCATTTGCATTGTAGACCCAGTTGTGTTGTATTGGACGTCCCTTTCTATTCATCAAAGGTCTGTGGATCAGATGTGCTTTTTTCTTCTTCACTAACCCAAAGATGCTTTTTAGGATACACCATCCTAAATGAGTCAGTACCACCAGAGGTCAACACAGCTCTGTCTTCCATTTGGTCCCCAAGTTGTGCTCAATGCAACCACACAACATACACACTTCATAAACAGATTGAACATGCACACAGACAGCAACAGACACTACACTCCAATCAGTGCATGCAATGCTACTAAAGTTGCATTTTCTTGTGCATGCATTCAACTCAGTAACTCACCCTCCGGGCTTTGCTCTGGTATTTTACCGCCTTCTTAGTGTCTGATACTGCCCTCTCCACATAGTCTACCGAGTGTTCCACGTTGTACTCTATGCGGTCTATCATTTCCCCCTAGGAATGTTAGTTGGAGGGGAGGTGTGGGAGACACACAGACGGAAAGTAGAAAGAAGGAGCCAGGAGTGTAGGCAGGAGAAAAAGGAGATATAGATAGAGAGAAGGTAAGAGGGAGGGAGAAAGAGAAGATAATTATGTCACCTTTTTGTTGCTCTTTTTGAACTTTTTGCATTTTGGGATTCGCTCCTTTGCTTCCTCCACATATTCCTGAGTGCTCACAACACACCGCTCAATGTTGTTCACCAGCTCGCCCTGCAAAAATAGGAAGATAGAGATGAGTGTTGGTGAAAACAGAAATAAGACTTTAACAATAGCATCACTTAGATCAGTGGTTTCCAACCCTGTTTTCTTTCACTACCCACAGCTTGTTTTTTCAAAAGGGGCAGCAATCCTCTTTGACTACTATCATTTTAGTTCTTTCATTTAATACTAATCAGTTTTTTTGGTTTAATATGGACCAAAAAGAAACATCTAATACAATAATTCTTCAGTTAAAAGTATACTGTAGGATGTCGCTCACTGGTGTTGAATAAACGTTTTAGTTTTTATTTCTTACTTTAATTCATAATTACAGGGAGGCTACGTACTGTCCTGGAAAGACTCTCTAAACTAATAACACTTTGATCATTTCAACTGACAATGTATATGACCACAATATGGTTATTCCTAGCAGATATTTAGGCCTACATAATTTAGGTTTAAAACAAGCAAAACTAATCTAACATAAAACATATTGCTGGATGTAGTTCCATTTAAATTCAACACAGTTGCGCATGCAGGTAGCGCAGTGGTTAGAGCGCACGACCCATGTACGGAGGCCTTAGTCCTCGACACGGCGACCCAGGTTTGAACCTGGCTTGTGGTCCTTTCCCACATGTCGATTCTTTGAGTTTATTGGGTAAATGGTGGCACCTGCCTCCCATATCGAGCTTTTAGCCAATCATAGCAGAGGTAGCAGCTGCAACTTGACACATTCATGATTTGTTTCACAGCTAATGGAGTTAACTTACAAATCAAATCCGGTTTGGAGGAATGAGAAACTATCTTCCCCATCCACAAAGACACAAATCCATCATCCTTTGGCTTTTTTATAAAAAAGAATAAAATAAAAAAGAGGGTATTCAAGCTAACACAGACTGAATTACACAGTCTACAGGTAGCACCACTGATGTAGCCATGTTTGTTTTGCTTCAGCCTAGATATCACTCCATTTGCATTGGTTCAAAATATATCTGTAACAGAGTTTACTGCATCTATTGGCTTCAAGTAAGATTTATTTTTGGAAGTTTATGAATTTACAGATCTCGTGACAATTCATCTTGCTTAGGAGATTAAAAGCAGCACTGGTCGATCTAAATTTTGCCAAAACGTAGACTGCAAAAAAAAAAAAGAAGCAAGATCAGGTCCACAAAAAAGCCTGGAAGCAATGCAAAATAGAAGGTATACACTAAAAATGATTTCAAATTATATTATCTATTAAGTTTATTTGACAAATTTTCAATTGCTACATTAGTATTTAAAGCAGCACTGTGTAACTCTTAGACACTAGGGGCTCTAGACCTGTAACTTCCAGATTTAGTGCCCCTGAAAGCTACCAGCAGTACTGCACAGTAGCAAAATCAGGGCGAAGTGGGGGGGTTAATTATTACGTCTGTACTAATTGTGTAATTGGGCTATTTTTTAACCTTTTGTTATTCACATCTCTAAAATTCCACAATTCATATTATCATATGTTTTTCTGCCTGATTAGTTTTATTTTAAGCATGTTTAAACATTTAATTCAAATCAAGAAAGCCTGTTTGAGCAGCCTTTTAACAAACCGTTTCTTATTCCTAAGTATTTTTGTGAATAACAATTTTTTCTTTGGCTTCAGTAAAACTATGTTTAATTACTGTATTTGATAAACCACAAACAGGCTTAAATTGGAAGGCAACCGGGCTTTCGCTCAGTTTTTGAATACGCCTATCCAGGAGTCTGTACATAACTACTGTTATTTTGGCACAGTTAATTTCCTATCACTGCTGCACTTTTTTACCATGATAGTATTGCACTGCTGTTCTCTACTATTGCAAATTCAGTATATTGTCGAAAGCTGTATGCATCTTGTGTATACAAAACGACAATAAAGTTTGTCTAAGTTGAAAGGTGTTTCCTTTGTTTTTGAGATGCAAGTGTACAGCTGACTCTTCCCCAGAGTTTGATGCTAATAATTCTGCTGCAGTTCTTGCTCCGAATATATCCACATTTTTTCAGACATTTTGCTAGAGACACTCAGCCTCTCTCCCTCCAAGTGAGTTTTATAGTGGATATGATGTGACTCGGTCAGCTGGAGGGTTTGCTAGTTAACTTTGTTAAAGAGTGAGAAGAAGCGTGGAGACTGAGGCCGTTTCTCAATTTACAAGAACGCTAGTATGGACCACTGTTAGGTTTAATAAAACCAAAAAATATATATTTTATTTGGAGGTGGATATTATGAAAACAAGCTCGTGCTCCAGTCTCTCTGTATGTTTAAAAGACGATGCTATTTTATTGCGTTCCTTTTTTAAATGTGTTATAATGTTTATAATTAATGAATTCAAATTAACGTGTTAAACTCCCGGCCCTAATTTTAAACTAAAAAAATACTCACTGAGCCAACTTGTGTGTAAAGAACAGCCCAAAGTTACACAAATTTATCGTTTATAAATTTTCATGTTGCACTTACTGCAAAGAATCAATATGTCTAGAGGCTGCATAAAGACACAACAATATATTGTATATGGTGCTGTATCATGATATATTTGTAAAACTTTTAACAAAATACACCACTCCTTTTATCTGAAAAGTGGAGAGTATCATCCCCTTACAGCAGCTGGTTACAACAGAGACTGATTGAAGGCTAGTTGACAGCCCTTTATTCCAAAGCAGTAACTCAGATTTCAAAGGCAACCCCCTGCTGCTGCTACTAATTTACCTCATTAACATTCTGATGTTTTAATAATTCGATGAAACCAATAAAAAAATACATTGGAATTCATAACCCCTTTTGCTGTAAAAACCCTGTGTGATCAGATCTTGTAACCTTTGCCACTTCTTAATGAAGAACTTCAAACCAATAGTGAGAGAACCATTTGCGTGGTAGAATCCCAAGAATTTTTAACAATCTAATACATTCTGCAAGTGTTTCTAATGCGTTGTGAATCTAACATGGGTGTATTTGATAAAAAATGCAGCAGGAGTTAGTTTTCATAAAATTCCTCCCCACAATGAAACTTTATTACTGCCCCTTTATGATCAAATAACAATTACAAACCAAAGCCAGTCTGCACAGCATGCATGCAAAATAAAAATGATTTTATACCAAAATGAATTTATAAAATAGACTTAAATTACCTTGTTTTATTGGAAGGAAGGAGCTTTCTGTGTTCTCTAGAGCTTAGAGTCATTGGAGCGGTGAGAGAGTTGCATGAACAAAAAGAGGGAAACAACAGTGGTGGATAAAAAGAGAGAAAGAGAGAGAAAGAGCAAAGCTAAAATGGGTCAAATTAGTTACATCTTAGAACAAACTCAAACTAAAAGGAAAGATAATAAAAAAAATCAGATTTTAATACATAAGGATTCAGTCAACTGGAATTATTAAATTATAAAACAGTCATTACATTTTTAATAGCACTTAACTGACAGTGAAAGTCATTCAGCTTTCATAAGACAAAACTCTTATGTCAGTTTGTGTACCTCTGTTTTATTGATGTGTGGTTTTAAAAACACTTGGACTAACTGTCTGTACTGGTTTAGAGTAAAAAAGTATCTATTTGTGGCAGCATCAAAGCTAATAGAAGACAAAGAAATTACAACAAACAACAGGGAATTTACTTTTGGACAGCTTGGTGCTAAAACACCTTTGACCTTATAGAACCTTATACTTTTTGATAAGCATTTATATTACTAATAATGGTATTTACTTCTAAATGATTCAGACTCAGATTTACTTGAGGTTGCTTATGGTATAAGGCAATGTTCTGTGCTTTGTACGGAAAATATGGTGTATATACAACATTTGCAATGAATCAATGAGTTTAAACTCAACTATATGACTGCAGGTTATTTTACTTTGGTTAAAGCTTAAAACAGTGGAAACAGAAATAATGGCAAAACACAAATAAACACTAATTTCTAGCAAAGCAGCAAAATGCAGATAACTATGAATGTAAAACCTAATATAACATCTACATTTAAATAAAAAATAAAAAAAGTACAAAGCTATGTTTTTCGAGCTTATAGCTGATAGGAGATTTAGCTGGAATCTCCATATAGACATGAAAACATTTCAGTGGTGCAGGAATATATGGTAATTTTACAAAAATGAAACATCAACACCACCACAAGTTATATTCTACATTATAAAACTTTAACACTTATGAATGGTTTGGATGACTATTACATTGCTAGCAAATATGAACTAAATGGCATGCTATTAAAAATATGAGAGCTGCACATATTATGTACAAAGTGTATGATAATCTGCTCCCAAACTGAATTCAGCTTTTTTTTTTTAATGAATAAACAAAGTAGAAGCTTAGAGTAAAGCATACATTTAAAAATTAAAGGTCAAGACATGCATTGGAAACTGTTTTAATGTGTTACAAGGAGATATTGTATTGTTGTTTGAAGCAATCGGAACTGTTCTCCAGATAAGTATTTAGAAAAATACATAAAACAGAATGATGGTGAAAGTCATTATCTTACATCTTGTGTTGGAATTTATTGTACATTTCTTGTATCCCTGTTTTTTCCTCTTATGCATTATGCCGTTACAATCAGTTTTGCATACGCATATGTGTTATTCTCTGTGGGGTTCGGGGGGGTTCAGCCCCCACTAATGCTAACAGCAGGTCTGCAGTTTAAACAGAAGCACTGAACTTCATTGAGGACAGCAGATGCTACTCTTCTCTAGATGATTATTGATGTGTGTGTGTGTGTAAGGTTCTAAGAAATTACATCTCTGGATTAGTATCTGAATGAAAATCATTCAGATACTAATCCAGAGATGTAATTCCTTAAGGCCTTACCCAGAATCATTTGCTTTGAGCCAAGCAGCGTCTGTAACTAAGTGAAATCATCCACTCTTCTAGCTTGAAACAAATAAATGATGACAAGCAATGCGACATATAAACACCAAGGACCTCATAGCTTTATACTTCTTCAACAATTGAGGACCTTAAGTATCTTTGGAAAAAGGCTCTCTTCACAAATCTAAAATCTGTTGAAATGAATGCACCAAAACAGATCAGTTCTAAAACAGTAATTGCAGTAAGACACTACTTTGCATGGTAAACCAGATGGAGCTGAAGGTGCAACCTAATGCCAAGTATGATGGCATAAGAAATCTATATTTATGCAAACGCTGAACGTGTTGTCTGCAAATTAAAATAACACCACTCATTGCTGTCCAAACACATTTTTTTAAAGGCAAAGTAGCAGCTCTCTAAACATTAAAGCAGCTACATTATGAAAACAAATTATAAGTTATCTCTTTTTAAAAATATAACTAATTAATTTATTTGTGTGCATTTGCTTGACCCCCAAACCAAAAATAGTAAAAGGACGTAATAGAGAAAATAGGAAGGGGTTTTTCACCTGGCTCTCCACCAACATGGCCATATCCATGAACATGTCGTGAAGTTCTCTGATGCTGTTCTCCAGCTTGATAATCTCATTGTGTCGTGTCTCGATCTCATTCATCGCTTGTTGGGTAATGTTGTCCATTATTATCTGAGAAGGAAGACGCATACAAAAAAAGTGGTAGTAGGAGAAAGTAAAATACATTCAAAAAGTGTTAACAGTTGAGTCATTTACCCCCGAGGTAAAGATAGCAGGATTGTCACTCTCTAACATGCTCTCTAACTCCTCATTTGTTGTGTTTCTTCCAGCTGAAGTGAAAAACACACAGAGAAACAAGCATACAAACATTAAAGTCCGGTTACAGTGGTTTAGCTTGTTTGCTATTCGATGCAAGAGAAGCAATATTTTCCAATTTCAGCACTTTTACTAGAATAAATCAGAAATAAATGGGCAAACGTTGAACATTTTGTGAACAACCACAAAAGTTAAAGCACTGTGAAAAGAGACCAAGGCAGCAGAGAATTTGATGTAATGTGAGCTTTTATTCTGTTTACAAATCACTAAAGAACAAAAAGCTTATTCATTAAGACTGAAGCATCTTTTAACTTCACCCAATAACTCTGTTGTCATACATACTGTATATTAGACTATATCAGTGAACCAATAATATCACATATGTTGTTTTGTGACATAGACCAGTAAACTTCCCTGACATCTGCACCTCAAACATGCAACATTTTTATCAAGATTATGATTTTTATCACCCTGCAATACAAACATTAAAACACAGATCAAATGCAACATAACTCGTGTCTATTAGGAGTTAAGCTACAGCTGCTGCCATGGGAGTGGAGTTGTTGCAAAGTGGCAATTAAAAGGAAAATCAGCTAAAATTTCCCACAGAATTCAGGAAATATATATCTGTTGGTATTTAAAAACAGGCTGATATGACGCCTATAAATACTAGTGTTTGGCTGCAGAGTCTATTATAACTGTGATTAACATTAATGTTAGAAATAAACAGTAAATGTCCTATGCTTATTTGCCACTTGATCAAGTCCAATGACCCCAAACTTCTTTACATTACTCTCAATTATTCACACACTGATGGTGGTAAGCTACGCAGCACCCACAGCTGCTCTGGGGCACATTGATAGATGCAGGGCTGCCGTACAAAGTCGCCACCAGACCCTCTGACCACCAACAACAGGGTAGAGAGCTGAAGTTATTTGCCCCAGGAAACAATGACGGCGATGGACGGAGCATGGGCCTGACTCAGCAACCCACTGTTTAAAAGATGAACCCCCACATCCTAAGCAACTGTGCTGACTGCATTAGATTTTATTTAGACAGTGGAATAAACTTCTGCCTTAGCTACAGTTACAGACCAGCAGATCCCTTACAAAGAAACTGAACTTCTTTCTGATGCAGGTTATCAGCTCAGACTCTCTGTTGCATCTTATCCAGCTCTTTTCTCATTTGACTGAAGCAGTGCATAATTTTCCACAAAGATAATATCTGGTGCATTATTATGCCAAATGATGATTAATGATTATCCTGACATACAATTTTTTTCATCTACATTTCCTCTTGGTTTTTTTTTTGTTAAGGCAGACACTGATCTGATTTGAATGTGTAAAATTCATCACAAGATAATGGCTTCTGATGATCTTATTAAACCATTTCTTCTTCATAAATAATGCAGGTCCTGACAGAAAAACAACATTTGATCTTAAAAGATTCAGAACGTTGATATTGCATGATATTAAGACCAAAGGTATAGAAGTCACTCACTCAATCCATACAGCTACAAATAACAGCCATAAAATGAATTTAAAAACCCTGTGAACATACCAAAAAATGACAACACAGAATTAGGAACTTCAGCGAACTTTAAGTAAAAAAAACACAAGATTAATCGTAGGGAAAATAACTGCTTTATGTGCTCTAGATGTACGGATTTTAGGGCCATCATCCACACAATGCTTTAGTAGTTTTTCTTGTTTTTGTTGGAGTTCTTACCAGCAAACCTGGTCCCTGTTTATCTACTAACCCTTATGTATGACAGCATCTCCTGCTGAATTTGCTCTCCATCCATTTTTATTTTCCCCTGCAGAGTTGCCCTACTTCGTGAGCAGTTTTTTTTACACCTCCCCCAATATCCTAGAGTGCGAATGCTGAAACTGCAAGCAGAGTTGCTTCACTGGAGCTCCATTACTCCCACTGTTACTGCATGTCTCCATCAGATGTTGTCAGCATCATTACCAGATCTTTTCATGCACATATTAAATCTCCACTTGGGCCACTTATGGTTCATTCAAAAAGTTCTCACTCCTTCTGCTGACACCATGTTCTATCAAATAGCATCTCCCTGCAGAGGGAAAGTATAGTTGAAACAATTCTGTTTATGGAAGATTTAAAATGTATTTTATAATAGCTACAGAAAAGAAACATGATTGATTTAGCCGACTGACTTCTTTTTCTTTTTCTGGCATTATTTAAAAGCCGCTTAACAGCCAATGTGACTGAGAGGTAAGAAAAAACATGCAGCAAAGATACATGGGCAGGAACCTGAACATTGGATGGGAAGGTTGAGGACTAATGCTTCTGTATGTGGGTCATGCTTTACCCCAGGGCCCCCGCTGCACAGATATCTAAATGATAAAGAAGATACACACACATTCTGGTTAATATCAATTTATAAAATATGGCCACTCGCCCATTCCAACTGTCTTTATGGGCTATTTCTAAGTCTTTCATACTGGAGGCAAAACAATGATTAACAACAGTAGTAAATACTAGAACTGAACAGTACTTTATATTTGACTTGTAAAAAATCGAGAGCACTGAAAATTTCAATGACAGAATATTTTCTTTCGCTGATTTTTTTTACTCTGCAGTCACTTTGTTATCTCACAAGTCGGGAAAATTGCATATCTACAGTTAATGTTGACAGCATTTCACATAGTATACACTGTCGAATTTCCTGAGTGAAACCAGGACATGAAAAAGAGCAAAACTTAATATGTGTTTCCTTTTTCACACCAATTTAATATCGATAAAGCCTCCAGAATCTCCAACACCACTTGAAGATTCTTTAAATGTGGTAAATTTAGGCAAACCTCCATCAAGGGTAAAGGTAAACATTAGTAATCAAACATTTTCATTGCTACTTTCCTCACCAATGTCACACAAAGCTTCAGTTTTAAATGTACACTAGGATGTTTCTTTACTGATTCTGATTCAGAGTAAGGAGGCTCACCTTATGTAGATAACAAAACTGTCCAGCTTCACATTAATTGCACCAATTTCTTTAAAACTATTTGAAACAAATAATATGCCATACAACAGAATTGAAGCCTAATAAAGCTTGTGCGTGCTGAGAGTTCAAGCGTCAAACATCCAAAGTGGCAGAAGCCGCAGTTGAGAAATCTAAATAGTTTAAAAAAAAGAAAGAGAGAGAGAGTCTACCAATCAGAGAAGCTAATCCAGAAGCTATCGACAGACACTACATCCAATCCATGAACCTTTGCAGAGCTGTCAGCATAAACTATGGCAAATAAATACATATATAAAGGGATTAAACTCCACTTGCTTACTTAAAAAAACAGCTGAATGGATTTCTTTTTATGTACAAGAAAAAGTGAGATTGTTCTGATCAAACCACTACAATATGTTCTAACTGAACAGTTAATAAATACCTAAACCAACTAAACATAGATTATTTATCTATATATTTCATTTTATATTCTAGTACTTGCAGTTTTACCACAAACTAAAAAATGCTTTACATTCACTTTCAGCCCCTATGGACTGCTGCGGGATATTCTCGATAGTCTGGCTTAATTCAGAGAGCTTTCACTAGGGACACCAAGGACCGCTCCTTTTTACAGGGTAAATAACATAATATTAACAAGTAGGATCGTAATCCTAATGAACTGGATGCACTAATGACATTTTGAGGTGTACTTTCTGGCATGTTAAAACTACTTTTTTCCCACTTATAAAGCAAAAAGTCCAAGACACTCACTTCATTCTTGTCATTGTACAAGAGACAGACGAAGGAAAAGAACAGAGCAGCTCAATCATCTTGAAACCTGTCAGGAGCATCGAGCATCCAGAGCTTCAATAAAGCTCTTGAAGTGTGTCTGACTTCAATGTGCACCTTTTTGATGCTCAAAATGGATTTGGTGTGAACGCACCATTAGTCACAGGCAGTGCTATTATCAGCCAACAGATGCTACCTTCGAAGGACGCACCCTTTGAATTGAGACACACCATTGGATTTACTCCAAGCTAACAGCTAAAGTTAGCTCGGAGTAACAGATGCCACTGTGTGAGTCACAGATACCTTCATCACAGCATTTATCTTAAATCATCTTAACGACTTGTATAAGAAAATCATCTAATCGGACTAAAACCCAGGGGTCCTCACTTTGTTAGCAGAAGATTAGCAGATGGACTTTCCTTAACCCCTAAAGCCTCAAGACCCGCTAACTGGACTCAGAGTGCAGAGCCCACTGTTCATCGCCTGTTAAAGTTGGTCAACCATGGTCCAGTAAAACTCCGTAGAAGGAGGAATTATTCCCTCAACATAAAGTCAGTAATATAACAGAACATGCAATTTAAGACTATCAAACATGGCATGGTATTCTGGGAAAATACTTCAGGACACTGATATATTGTTGCTCCGCCCCTCATGGCTGGTTTCCTTGGAAACTAGACAGTCATACCTTTCTGAAACCCTATTGTAAATATGTTATCAGGTGTTTCAGTTTCCATGCGTATCAAAGTGTGAGCAGAGTAAGCTTTATTATGCGTAAAACCTTCTAGGCTTTGCACAATGAAAGCATAACATTGCCTGATATTTGAGTAAAAAAATGTACAACCTTCACACCATAGAACCTGACTTAGTTGGGATTAAGTGGTCACATGGTTTCATTAAACAGCCCAGGAAGCTATTTTAGTTCAGTAATAAAATTTTTATTTCTTGTTTTTACAAATCAAAGTATCAGTCATAGAAACACTGTTATTCTGGAGCTATCCTGACTCCATTTGTTTCACTTCCTACACACACACTCCTCGTTGTTTTCTTTAAAGCCCTGACAGCCTCCAAGGGAGGCTCTTATTTGTTACCATGGAGACCCAAACCCTGAAAAGCCCAATATGAAGCTGAGGAGTCTAACTACACCCATAGTGTTCATAGGCTATTAAATCTTTAATACTATGTTGCTAGCAGTAATGGCACTATTTCATTCCTAGTGTTTGGTGAACAAGAAGTGAAAATGCAGAGTGGAACTACTCTGAAAAGGTTTGGGTAGCAGAAACAAAAAACAAAAGATGGAAATGGTTTCTGACAACTGGATTTTACCCATAAATAAGCAAGGGATTTCTTCAAATGTCTCTTTTTTTAGCACATCAGCATGGTTGCGATCTGTTGTACAGGTGAAGAAAGCTAGGTTAGAGTACATACAACCATCAGTATTTTTCTCTGCCACAGCGAGCAGCAGGAGGATGAGCAGTCCAATGAGAAACCGAACACAATGATCAAATGTCAGAGAGACACCCTGTGACGCCTTCGGTCAACCTCTTCCAGCCTGGCTTGGTCAACCTGACTTCTTACTGCACATAGGAGCTAAAGTCTAAGATGTCAAATTCCAATGTACTGTATTAAGTTCCAATCATGTTTTATTTTACTAAAACATTATTTTTGTTGTAATTAAGTGTAAAGGATGTTAATGGTGAATAAAGGTAATTGCTTAAAAATTTGGGAAAATAAAACTATTCATATTAGTAATCAAATGGTTTTTCAAAAACAGTTTTCCTTAGAGAAAACAGATTAGTCAACACATAGTCACAGTTTTACCAAGACATGCAAACTGATAATAAAGAGATAAACATGCGGACAGACGGATGGACTTAGTAAGTGGGAAAGGGTTAATTCTTTAACCGACTAATGGTTGTGATGTGATATAAAGGAAGAAAACAGATGTCAGATTCCTTGTTTATGGACAAAAACCTGGGCATTAAAGTTGATTCTGATACAGATATTAGATAATGATACTTCAAGCATGTCAATACAAAAACAAACAAAAAAAGAAACTAAACATCAAGCTGGCTTAATAGCCTACTTATTCATTTGATGCTGAAACCCTGCCTGGACCACAAGTTTACAGAGCCCTGCAGCATTTCTTTCTTGTCCTTTTCATGTCTGTACCTATCAGGTTAGAGTGGAGGTAAGCGGGAAAAGAGAGACGTGGTGGCAGAATCAATACTGGGTCTGAATGTTTCCCTCTGTGTGTGACACTTTTATTGATTTACACACAAACCAGTCAAAGGTGCTGGAACTACAGCAACATAAGGAAATGAATCTTTAAATGAACAGATTAAAACAATGTAGAAACCATTTTAAAAAGTATCCATAGAGAGGAAAAGTTTTTCTTTCCTCCATATTTAAAGTCCTGTCTGTCTTCCTCTGTAGTTTTTTTTAAATTTCATTTTCCATCTCTGTTGGTGTGTGATCCCTTCCTTGGCGACAGCTGATATCAGCAAAGGCCTCCTGTGATTCCAGACGCTGACAAATCAAACCCAAGTGAATCGCAAAGAGCTAAAGGAAAAGGTGACTCAGGTGTGAGTGTGTGTGTTTTTCTTTTTTTTTGAAAGATATTTATGTAAGTCCTTTGATAAGGCTCGGAGATTGCTTTAAGCTCTCTTATTTATACAGGGTGGAGCTCAAACACATAAACTGGCAGCATTCGTCCAGTCTAAACCAACAGATGGCCAGAGGAAATTACATCTATGCAAAGAGCTCTGTAGCATAACTGCTTTTGGTCCCCTCAGCTATTACCACTAAATGAGTCATGGTGCTCGTCTCTCTATGGATGCACTTGTGCGCCGTGTATATTCAGGCAGCCGCATCATGCTGAATGTTAGGGGCTGCTGGGTGTGATAAGTGACGAAGCAGAGGCTAAGCTCTCCTTCTTGTTCCAGGATTGTGAGGCCCGCAGCTGATTCCTGTCGAATCATCTGACGCATTTAGCGCGACAAGAATGAGAAGGGCATAGATCTGAGCTGCGGTAACCTGCTGTGTGCGTCCAAGTATGTGTGGGTGTTGGTGAAAAGTGATTTCAGTCTGAGAGTGGCTGTTGTGGCACACTCCAGCAGGGAAACTCAAATAAAATATAGATAAGTGAAAACGAAACCCGAGACACTTTTAAAAGAAAGTACACTTTGCAGACTTTGTGTGTCAGATTATTATCTAACAAGTGTGCATAGGACACTGAGCATTAGAGTCATTTCGTAAAATAATACTGAGGAAATATCTTTATCTTGCATTTAATTATTACAGTTTAAATGATAACAAAAAACATTATTAAAACAAGATAAAAGATAAAAAGTATTTGAAGCTCAAAGTCTGCTCTTTTATAGATCAAGAGACATATTTGAGTTTCTCATTTTAGTTCCTATTTTGTCTCAAATTCATGTGTTTCTCTTAAAATTCACTAAGAGAAATAAGGTGAGACGTTAACATTACAGGTTTGCAGTTATAGAGTTTAAAGGAGATACCTTGCAAATCTTGGATTTATCCTTTTCTTTTCTCATATTGTCAGTGCCAAAGTGGATATTTATGTTTTATTTACTTTTTTTGGTTGCACAGGTGTAACATTTTTCTGCACCTTAGGTGATTGCTTGGAGGTGTGGGCTTGTGTTATTTACTTGATGTGGGTGTATCCCACAGGTTGTTGGATGAGGGGTTTATTGCAAATTTTTGCAATTGCAAATTCATCAGAAATGACGGTGTTCCCCCTGTGGCCCTCTGACCACCATCAGTTCTCTTCACATACAATTTAAGTCACTTGCCCAAGGACACAACGGCAATAAAAAGTCAGAGATGGGGCTTAAACCCACAACCCTCCGGTTGGGGGCGGGGGCAAACTCCTGTATGCTACTCCACAGTCGACCCATCGAGCTACCATTAGATATGTAAATTGAGAGAGTACCTCCACTTTAGTGATCAAAAGTTGTCCAAAAATAGACATATCACTTTGAAATCAGGAATTAAAAATGCATTTATTTTATGGCAGGCAAAACATTTTAATCTTATTTTACCTTTTAATCCTTTGTTATGGACTAATTTTTGACTTCTTCTTTCATTGTAATCCTATATAAGGTGTTTTATTGCTAAACGTGTATTGACATTAACTCATATTTTTTATTCAAGTATTATCCAGAGGCTCTAGATTTTTTTTCTCTTTTTTATAACTAAGGAGATCTGTTTTTTCATCTTTCAGAAAAATAGTGGTATCATCAGCGAGCTGTGTTATTATCAGAGGATAAACAAATACATTCAATGGCTCAATGTCTTGGCTATTCTTAAGAAAAACAGCAAATAACTCTGCAGCTATAATAAATAAGAAAGCAGGGCATGGCAACAACAGTGCGGCTGCCTTGCACTTCAAATCTTCTGGTTGTTCCTTGAGAGAGAGAGACACTGAGCTATTAATATCCTTATACATTTAATTAATCACTTTTATAAATCGTTCACCAAAGCCAAAATACTCTAAGGATTAATAAAACAAAGCCCTTATCTTCCATACACAAATTATAGTCCAATGAGTCAAGAACCAACCTAATAGTGTTGTTTATAGACCAATCCTTAAAGTTAAGGTTGGTATTGTTGGGACAGCTAGTGAGATTTGAAAGCAGCACCCCCCTCAAAGCTAAGTCCTCCCCCACAAAATCGAACACGCATCTCACAGCAGAACTCTGCAAAGCAGAGGGTTGCCAGCTCAGCCATTTCCTTTAAAACACTTTGGACTTAAACAAAACTACTTCATGTCTCATTCACCTGTAAATAAGCTACATTGTTATTGTAGCTTCCAAGGTAGCATGCTAGTTTTAGAAACACTAACTATAGGGGTTTTAGCATGTCATTTTAGCAATACAAACCTCACGAGTTTTGTGAAGGGGTGATGAGAATAATTCTGTTAATAGCCAAACCTGATGAGTGTGCAAACAGAGGAGGAAGAGGGACAGAGATGAAGACATTTGATTGTTTTTTTCCACAAGGACCAAGTGGCAGGGATTGGTCAGCATTTTTAGAGGCTATCAGCTCTCCAAGACGTCTGATTTTTATTATTTTTTTCTGAATACATAAATATTGACTACTCTGAGGATGGAAGGACTATTTCACTTAATATAAAAAAGTGTTTTGGAACAGGATTACCAACTATAACTTTAATTAATTCTGATTGGTTTTCACACACCATTAATCTGTAATCTACAAGTAATAAAGTTATTGGACTTATATTGATATTATTATTATAACTTTTGTCTTTTCCTGGTTTTTAAAATAATGTAATGACTCCTTGTTTCATAGTTGGCAAAAAGTATCATTTTCAATACATTCTTTTACGGCTTTGAATAATAAATCTTTCAAGTCTTCCCAGAAAAACATATAAAAATTGTAAGTAAGGAGACTTACGGTGGATGCGGAGCAAGATGGCAGCATAACTTTGAGCTCCCTTGTCGAAGAAACAAAAAACCTCACTAATCCAAGGAAATTGGTCAAAATACAATTTTAACCAGACACGAAATGAGTGGAGGACGTAAGCAGAAAAGCATAAGGAAGAAAATAGCAGAAGAATATGACCCTGACGTTGAGCAAATGGAAGAAGAAAGCGGCGACTCGAGTCAGCTACAGGCTGTGTTGGAGGGGCTACATAATATCAAGGCAAAAATCCGAGACTTTAAAAAGGAGGTGAAGGAGAATCTCACAAAATTCAAAGATGAGTTCAAAGAGGAGGTGAAGCGAGAATTTATGGGCTTTAAAGAAGAAATTAAGAAAAAAGTGCGGAAGTACAGAAACAACAAGAGGACATGACTGAGGCACAGGGCCGCATAGCAAAGCTGGAAGAGTGCAACACGGAAGCGAAGGACGACATTCTGAACCTTTTAAAACAGCAGAGAAAACTACAAGAGAAGCTAACGGAATTGGAAGGACACGGCAGGCGCTGCAACATGAGAATTTACAACGTGGCTGAACAAGACGGCGAATTAGTCAAAGAAATGGTGGAGAAGCTACTGCACCGTGAGCTAGCCCTTCCGGTCGGAACCGAGTTGCAGATCCAGCGGGCTCATAGAAGCCTCGGAAAGAAACCTCCACCCGAAGCTAATCCCAGGTCCATAGTGGTTAACTTTCTTAAATACAAAACCAAAGAAGAAATCCTGACAAAAGCATGGAAAAAGAAAATCCAAGTCGACAGGAAGCGGATATTTTTCGACCATGATTACCCCACCGACGTAATATAAAAACGCAAATCCTAATCCGAGATTAAAAAGGCTCTGAAAGACCGAAAGATCCGCTTCCAGACGCCAATGACTAAAATACGGATTCATTGGTCAGATGGGATCAAGATTTACAACAGCGCTAAGGAAGCTGCACTAGACATGAGGAGACGAAGGCTGGAGATGGAAAACAAGAATGACACCGGATCTTCGCCCGAGGAGAGGATCCGGACGTCGGTACCCTGGCAGCGCATCGGGAAGAAGCATGGGACGGACGACGGGACCTCTGCTACGGGCTCTGGTCAGAATGCGAGTAGCCGAGCGAGGGAAGTTTCAAAGAGGACGACACTGGGGGCTTTTCCATTGCAGCGGCTCCGTGCCGGTTCTGGTGCCGGAACCTGTTTTAGCACGGGTTGCGCGAGTTTCGATTACACAAGCACGGTGCTTGAGCAAGAACTTCGGTGCTCCGCCGGAACCTCGGAATACCTGGTGCCGGAG
>JAUZNJ010004471.1:0-18491 GCA_034780135.1 Jordanella pulchra | reverse complement strand
GATGGATGGATGGATGGATGGATGGATGGATGGATGGATGGATGGATGGATGGATGGATGGATGGATGGATGTGTTGTCACACAAAGCTTTTTCAACAAGTTTTTTTTAATAAATGTAGCTTTGAATCTGGTTTGTGTTTTTGTAAATTTGAGCTCCGGTTACGATAAATAACCTGGTGATAAAAAGACATTTGTTTTTGTCTAATTTCTAAAACTCTAGAGCAAAAACTAGTAGTACTTCTTTCACTGACAGTCTGCACATCTAGTATGCAGCAACTTGGTGAGAAAAAGTACAATAATAGCCAACTTTTAACAAGACAATTAAACAAAGGACCTACAGTTTTGTTTTTTTTCTATCAGGTTATATTGAGGAAGCGTGCATCATTCCCTGCCCATCTGACTGTAAGCTCAGTGAGTGGTCCAACTGGTCCCGGTGCAGCAAGTCCTGTGGAAGTGGAGTGAAAGTCCGCTCCAAGTGGCTTCGAGAGAAGCCGTACAACGGAGGCCGACCATGTCCAAAACTGGATCACATCAACCAGGTGTGGAGACATCATGAGTTTTCCATTAGTGATGCAAGAAGTCTGATGTTGATGAGGAGAAAAAAAGTGTTCTTCAGCTTAGTTTTGCTGATTATTTATTTATATTCTCTGCTACAATATGAGAGGGAGTCATGATTAATGAACAGTAAATTTAAGTCTGCTGAGCTGTTGTTTCCCTTTTGCTCATTTGAGTTTCACTCAAGCTTTTGTTAATCAGCGAATCCACCGAAGGCAGCGGGTCCTGCAACTAAATAACATCCACGTAAAGCTTTGAGAATCCTTATGAATTCCATAATTTTGCAAAAAAAAAAAAGAGTCGCCTTCCAGAGCATTGAAATATTGGGTTCATACTGAAGTTTGTGTTGATCTCAGCCTCACAGATTGTCTGTTTAGTAGTACACATAGGTATTTATGCCAGAGGCTTTTCTGATTACGTTTTCTGAAATGTTGCATTAATCATGACTTTCACTCTTCATGAGCTGTTGACTCGTGCTCATTAATCCATCTGTCTCTTTTTGATCCACCATGACGCTTGCTGGATGTGACTTGCTGCCATAGGCCCAGGTAAGAGCAGCTGTCCTTTGCTCTTTGCAGTGTAGCACAAGAAGTCAGGTGTCACACGCATCAGTGGGTCAATGACAGATTAACACACACACTTGTGATAACTTAAGAGTAAATGAACAAAGTTCTGAAGCTTACTGGAGCAGCATTAAACAGAAGCTTCCCAGCTAGGATACATAATCTGTCAGTGGTGCTAAATCTCAGAGAGCTGAGTCAAAGCATCAGTGTGTATTAGGCAAACCTTTACTGACAAACGTCCATAGTCCAGACCAACAGCATAAAGAAAATAAATCATACAATATAATGTTTTCTAGCTTATTTATTAATCAAGAAAGTTTAAGAACTAAAAGCCTTGCTCTTAGGTGTATGAGGTGGTGCCTTGTCAGAGCGACTGCACTCAGTATGTTTGGGTCGCCGAGCCGTGGAGTGTGTGGAAGGTCAGCAATGTGGATCTGAAGGAGAACTGTGGAGAGGGTGTACAGACCAGAAAAGTCAGGTATTTCTAAAATCTATTTCTAATGATTTAAAATCTTTGAGACCTTAGCTGGTAAAATAGAAAAAAGAACATGGCTGCTTTTCACTGGTTTCACAGGTGCATGCTGAACACTGTGGATGGCCCATCTGAGGCTGTGGAAGATTACCTCTGTGACCCGGAGGAGATGCCCCTAGGGGCCAGGGAGAGCCGACTGCCATGCCCGGAGGACTGTGTTCTTAACGACTGGGGCCCCTGGAGCCGCTGTAGCATGGTGAGAGATCTGAACCCAAAGCAGGGGAGAAAACTGCAGCAGATAAGCTAAAGGACAGAGCGGATATAGAGAAGTTTTGGATTTCTGTGAAGCCCACTGAGATTTATCTTGATGTCTTTTTCTTGTCTCAAATATTTTCCCTGAGGCTGAGGATACAAAGCTTAGTTGAACTCTATTATGGTGAAGAGTGTGTAAATTTTTGTCAACAGGTTATTTCTCGTACACCAAGGAGGAATAAAGGGGATCCATGAACTGGGGAAGCAAGACAAAGTGGCTTATACATCACCTATATTACACTGTGCTCACTGTGCATCCAGTGAGGGAGGCAGATGATGTATGATAAAGACTCACAACTTTAAAGCAGGTCTCCAGCTCACATGTAATGATGCACACACACCTGCATATGTAAGCTGGAAATAATGTGCCTGGTTTGGCAGACAGCCACAAATATTTAAATAATTTATTCTCTTAAGGAAAAATGCTGAATTCTGAAACAACTTTTGCTAAGAAACAGTTCTTAAAAGAAAGGGAACAACAAAAAACCCAAAGAAAATAACCTATGAATCTTCTTTGATCAAAATGAAAATCTGAAGTTGAGGTCAACTAAACCTAGCTTAAAAAAAACAAAATAAAAAACAGCCTGTTGTATGAAATCTAAAATGCAGAGACAAGCTCTTCCTAATAAGAGAGCATTATTAGTGAATTTTGTTTGCTTAAGCACTTAAAGCTACTGTTGGCATTTTTCTTCTCTTTCATTGCATGTTGGTTAATCAAATAATGAGTTTCACAAGAAATGGAAAGCTTGTTTGTCAAACATGTAGTTCTCCTGATGCGTTCCTATTTTAAATGTTTATATTTGGATTAAATGTGTAAAATGCCTTATATGCTACAGACTAACTCATTTTAGTGTAATGTTATCTTTTCCATTTTTTTTTTTCCATATTTAAATTCATCTAACTGTCTTAGGCTGAACCCTCGCCACTTTACACAGATTTACAGTCTGAGTACATTACAGAGTACTCAAAGAATTACACTGAAGACAGGTACAACTACCCTGCCATGTTGGTGACTTTGAGCAAAGGGCATGTTAACATAAATTAGCCTTTTATAATAAAGAGGGAGTGCCTGCAAAGCATAACCATAAATAAAACTATTTGCCATTGTAAATTTTGTAGCCGTTCTTTTGCACAATACATCTCTGACTAATGATGCCCATGTTTTGATATTCAAGAGAGAGATACAGTGAGAGAGGGAGAGAGATATGTTGGTATCCCTCGTTTAATGAAAGGAAAACCCGCTCTGACAAAAGTTATAAATAAAAATGTTATGAAAACAAACAAATGAAAGTCGGCTTTTCAATTATACTTCAACAGATTGATTTTAGAAAAACGAAAAGACCTGGAAAAGCACTCAAAGTGCACAGACCTCTCTGCCAAGCAGCAAATTTCACCCCATATTGCGACTCAGTCGGCCTAGATGGAAGGCACCCCATAGGTAAAGCTCTCACACAGTCTGGATCTTTACCAAATTTTAATCATTTGTTTTTTGGCATGAGGTGCAGCTTTAGTAAAAATTTTGGTAAAACCCGTTCTGAACTTTTCAAGTAATCCTGCTAACAAAGCAACAACGCTCCCTTTTCTTGTGTTTTTTTTTATTTTATTTTTGTCATTACAATACTTCTGGACTTTTGGAGTACGATGCTGAAGCTGTCAAAAGTCACTGCTGCCACCTTCGGGTTTAGAGGGGAACTGCTGGTTCCACTAAATATACAGTATCTCACACTGATAAAAAATCCTTTCAAAATGTCCTATATCTGGATTATGATGTAGATCATCACCAAAATGTAAAAATTAAATATTGCCAGTCACAATACGCACCTTCTAGCTGGGTATTTTAGGTTATTATTGTGCTGACCTGCGACTGAGACCAAGCTTTCTGACTCTGGGCAGTACATTTCTCTGTAGAATCCCTTGATAGTCTTGACATTGTACCGTATAGAGATTCAAAACATCCTCTGCCAGATGAATCAAAGCAGCCCCAGAACATAACGGAGCTTCCACCATGTTTCACAGTGGGAACCGTGTTCTTATTGTTCGTAGGAAAATTCTCCCAGCAGCTTTGTCACCTGTCAACATGTACTTTGGGAAATTTAAGTCTGGCTTTTTTTTTAATTATCTATTTTCAACAAGCGTTTCCCTCTTGGTCATCTCCCAATAAGTCCACTTTGGCTCAAACACCAATGGATGGTGTGATCCGACATTGCTGTTGAGCTTGATGTTCTTCATCTAATCTTTTTAGAAGTTTTTATGGGTTCTTTTGTTACCATTCATATCATCCATATATTTGATGCATCATCAATTTTCCTCCAGGGAGGTTGGCTACAGCATAATGGCTCTCAAATCTCTGAATAATATTTTCAGCTGTAGTCACAGGAACAACCAGCTGCTTGGAGATAGTATTATAGCCTTTATCTTTAATGTGCTTGTCTAGAATTTTCTTTCTAATCTCCTAAGACAACTCATTTCTTTGCTTCATCTAGACCCTGTTTAGTGTCCTACACACCATGTCACCAAACAGCACAGTCTTTTTATAGGCCCACTGCCTGATTACAAGATTGTAAACACCTGTGATGCTAATTACTGGACACACCTTAATTTAACTGGTTTATTTTTTTCTATTTTTTTTTTCTAGGGGTAACATAATTTTTGTTTAGGCCTTTTTCATAAGTTTATTTCTGAAATCATTCTGTTGAAGCACAGTTGAAAAGTAATGTCTGACTTTAATTTGTTTATTTTCATAACATTTTTATTTATTACCACTGTCAGAAACAAGTTATTTCTGTGACCATTCTGGGTTGGATATTTTTACAGAATCTAAGAAATAAAAGTCGAAAGAAAACCTCTGAGGATATTTAGAAAACCAAAAGAAGTTCCACTCTAAATTTTGTAGTGTAATCATTTTGAGATATGCATCTGTAACTTACACTGTTTTCTAATTGTACAGGTATTCTTAAATACAGTTTTGGTTCTTTTAAAGAATCTGCTAAAATGTCATATTTAGTCTGACTTTCACTATCTGAAGCCACCACCACCACCCCCCCAAAAAAACACTGAGTACCAACTTTCCACAATTCCCTTCTCGACATGGAGTCTGCAGTGGCACCAGCAGGGCTTCACACATGTTTTATTCATCAACTCAGCTATGGAGCCATTCAGAAAGCTATCATTTCCTTTCACTGTTCTCCTTTACTCAAACCCAGAGAATCTGATGGTTCACTGGTCGAGTAGAATATCGTCTTCAGCTTCCGCGTGATTTCTATCTGGAAAAACCTGATTCCACATTCTGGAAAAAAAGAGAGGGAGAAAATTGACTATTTGATAGACTTTCTTTATGCTTCGGCACCCTGATAAGGAACGGAGATAAGGAGCTCTTAAATGTACCCTAATGGTTCAGAAACTTATTCAGAAATGATGTATTTAATCTTCTGCGCTATAGTGCTCAACTTCGGTTTTAACGATTTCTCTTGAAGATTACTTCTATTTCTCTTTGTTTCATCATCTTACGTTT
This sequence comes from Jordanella pulchra, assembly GCA_034780135.1. NCBI lineage: Eukaryota > Metazoa > Chordata > Actinopteri > Cyprinodontiformes > Cyprinodontidae > Jordanella > Jordanella pulchra. The sequence goes on along the minus strand of JAUZNJ010004471.1, from coordinate 13,078 downwards.
TCATGCATTTCAGCCCTGTACCAGAAACAACAGCCGAGTGCGGACAGCATACACCCTTCGATACCCCGGTGTGGGCAGGCAATGCCCGGAGTTGTCTGACAAAGAGCCATGCAGTCTGAACCTCAACTGCTTCAATTACTTTTACAACATCACAGGTAAGGAGGATGCAACCAAGTGTCTCCTGAGAGCCGGCGTTCTGCTGCTGCTTTGTGCTGAATGTTCAGATTTTTAAACAGTCAGGCTCAATATTTATGGCTAAGTAAAAGCCAAACCACTTTCAAGAAGAAGCGCAGCCTGCTGTTCAACATGCTGTCTTTAAGACTATGGTATGCAGTGCATAAATACATAAATACTTGATTTTGCTTTTAATTTTCCATAGTCTGAGGTTTTTTTGGGGATAAACTATTTGAAAATTATCTTAGTTTTTAAGCTTTGTATTTTACCTGGAATACTTTTTTTCTTAGGTACTATTATAAACAACTTTAAGTAAACTGTTTATGTATTTAAAGCAACAGAACTATAAACATTTTCACACAAAGCAAAAGAGAAACATTTTTATTGTTTCTCTTAAATAGTGCCAGTTTCTCTCGAATCCTACTAGCATTATCTTGCAGCTTATTAGACAAAAATATTTTTGGAAGTAAAATTAAGATTTATTCTAAACATTAAATTATAACTCTTTGATAGTATAAAGCAGGCTATGTCTTCTTATATGTATTTTCAAACTTTAAAAACTAACATGCCCTATTAATTACAAATAAAACTGGTCCTTTTTAGTAAAATACAAATATTATTTTCATGAGCACGAAGCTGCAATTAAATGTCGGTTATGTTAGATTGTCAAATGTGTTACTCATTCATTGTATGTTTGCTCTTTTTGACTAAAACAAAATTAAATATTACGATAAATGCCGCTAAGGTAACATCTATTTGTTAATAGGTTTCAGAGGAGTTTTAGTGTACCTGGGGTAAAACAGGAATCCAATGTTGTGCTAAGATAAAAAAAAAATTCTAAATTTAAATCTAAAAATTTAAATCTAAAGGCTTTTGGTGTTTGTTCACGGCAAAAATCAGTTATTCATCAGTCCATCTCTACTTTGAAATAAAACTTTAAGATTCACTCTGCTAGAAATCTTAAGCTAAAATTGATGTCAAGTGGTTAACAGACCTTGCTTTAAAATAATTGGGTCAATATTTGATTTACCAATTTACCAATATTTGATTTATTTAAAAACTACCAGAATCAAATCTGAGCTGGAAATCTTTGAAGGAATTCACACTCCTATATCATTTGAGCAGAGGTCAGGTCTTGATGTTTGCCTTAAAACTTTCAGAAACCTGAATTAAAGATCAGTGATTCTTATTAATCAATTAATCAATTAAAGAGCACTTATTCTTATTTTATTAGAATGTGTTAGAAAGTTCTTGTGGTTAAATGCCTCTTATATAAGCAGGCTGCAATCAGTCCTCGGGTTGTTTGCTACACTGAGGTAGATGGTATAATCCGGCTCAGCGGATGCACAATGAAACACGTGTACCTCTGTGTACGTACATATTAAATGAGAATGGGGTAAAGCGTTTTTTTTTTTCTTTTGTCAAGTTGTTTCATCCTTCAGTGTTTCTCTCTTACTGTCACTCCTTCTTGTTTCCTTCTCCTCATTCTGGGTCCCCAGAGTGACACAAGGCTGCTCTGCAGACGGAGGCACAATTCTCCGAGTTGCAAATGAGTTCTCTGCTGCTAAAAACAGCCAGTCATCTTTGTTAGCGGATGGCTTGTTTTATGGGCGATACCTCAGTCTCTGTTGTTAAAGAAGGTTTTTACAACACATCCAGGTTGTTTTAAAAGTATCAGCGCCGCAGTTTTTGGAGTAAAATGTTCTCATCATTATTGGGGCAAGTTTGGCTTCTCAATATTTCTGCTTATGTTTAGCTGGGGAAATTCAATATTTTTACAAGTTCTGAACCTAAATACATCCATATGGTCAAACTGTTTGCTGGCAGAAATTACAGACACAGCAGCCACCTGCACTGACTGTAAGAGATATTTCAAACTGCTTAAATATCCTCCTTTCACACAAAGGGGTTCATTTTTTATCACTGATGAGCAGCAGCCAAATACTAATACTAGTAAAGCTTAACTTCACATGGATTACTACATGAGAAAAAATTGACATGTCAAAGGAGAAACATAAGTCATATCTGTGCTTCCCTCTGCTTAGATCATCTGCCTGCTTTAGGTGCTGATTTTATATGCATAACATATATGTCCTAAAAAAATCCATCTGGTTCTAGTTCCTTTATGGTGCAAAGACTTCCGAGTCAGTGCTCGCTGTAATTACATTTTCTCAGAAGTTGAGGATAATATTCTGTTTGCATAGCCATCCAGACTTTGTGTCCTCTACAGAGGGCTGCATTGGGCTGCAGGAATCTGTTCTAAAGCCCAAGTCTGGAGGCTTTAATCTCAGTTTGGGGCTTTTGGGTAGATTTGGGAACTAAAGGTCTTACTCAAAGACCTGGAGTCGTAGTCTTTGGAAATTGGACACAATTGTCCTGCTCTAACCACCAGTGAAGCATTTCCCTATGATGTGTAATTTGTTAGAATCACAATTGCAAACAACGTCTTGAGTGCTATAGTTAATCACCCATTATAGTTCAGGTATCTTGCATGCTTTTTGTATTCCAATAATAAGTGATATCATGCGGCCCTTTTCTGTGTTGAAACAGAGACTATTTGGTCGTTCCCCCATAGCCTTAAAAAAAGGAAATGGTAGCTAAAGAAAAAATGACTGCATCAACAATAGACTTGCACTAATAATTTACAAATAATTACCTTTTGTAAGTTCAAGGAATAAAAAAATAAAAATGCCATCTTTATTGTATTAAAATCTGTGCAGTCTTGTACTATTGGAGGCCTGACGGCAATGAAAATTGTTTTTGCAGATATTTCAATGAGTTGAAAGTATCCACTCTGTGCTTATTGTTATTTTTTTCCTTAATGTCTGTCTAGTTTATTTCCTAACCTGTCATCGCTTCGACTTTCCTTCTGTAACATCCCTGCCCAGTCCCATTTTCAGTTTTCTGTTGTGGTCAAATGAAAAAGCAAAGTCTAAAAATTTTAAAAAGCTGCAGCTTTGTTATTTGAAACTGACAGTAATTGGCTGCAGGAAGATGCCTACAAACAAGCATCTTCTTTTAATCTCATCAATTTTAGTCTCAAGTTTAGGGTTTCTATTGGTGGATGCGTTGTTTGTCACCAGTAAGAGGGCTACATCATGCACAATGTTTACAAAAGTTCAAGTTCTAGGTAGGACTCTAATACGGTTTGATTTGAGCAATTTTGACTCAAACGAATTGCAGAAATCGTTTTTGTGAAAATATATGTCCAACCATGAGAATGAAGCATTCAGATTATTTGCACTATCTTTGGCACAACCATTAAAAACAAGATAAAACAAGATCTTTGAGGACTTTTGGAAAACTCCATTTTTCCTCTAGTGCATTGATGTTTGTAGAACTTCTTTACGGTCCCAACACATCTTCTCATTCAGCTATTGTAGATTCTCCTGCTGTGCTCAGGATCATCGAGCTGTTGTTGAGCTTTGTTCACAACACCTTAACACTTTCTTTCATAGAAACTTAACAGCTGTTTTTTCTATTCTTGTGGCTAAAAAAAGCTACGTTCATACTGCAGACCTTAATGCTCAGTATCGATTTTGGTCGATTTTATTTTTTGTAAAATCCAAATTTTTTGTGTGGTCATTCACATTTAAAGATGTTTGTGATTTGTATGTAATCTCCAGTTTGAACTGCATTCATGCAGCTAAACTGTTCAGCATGCGCAGTAGAGGACACAATGATATCACAAGTAATCAGAGTATTCTGTGTTTACAGGAGTAAACTAATAAAGAGTAAACTAGTAAAATAGATGGTATTTCAGCATATCTAGCGATCTTCTATTTTATTTAAAGCTAAAATCAGCGCATTAATAAGCAATCTCTTCAAGAAGATCATAAAGAAAGACTGCACTTTGCATTATCAGCTGCCATATTTGTTTTTCTTCCTGCTTCTGAATTGCAAGACACGGCATAGGGACCTTTGTTGAGTATTAATGTCGTTCAGGTCAGATGAATGCGATCTGACCATTCAGACACAGCGCATCTGTAAAGATCAGATAAGTATCAGATTTAGAATCACATAGCCAAGTGGCCTAGGATGCATTTGAAAAAAATTCATCTGCGTTGTTCAGACTGTCATGAAAAGATCAGATACAAGTCGCACATGTGCAAAAAAATCTTTTCTTTTTTTGTGCAAAAAACTCTGATATGGGTCACTTAAGGCAGCAGTGCGAACATAGCCAACAAAACCAAAATCATTCGCCTTCCAGCATCGTCCTTTACAGCTCGGTGTAGTTTGTGGTGATATGCTCTTTCTTTTCAAACATGGTGCTTTACATTATGGCCAAGCATGTCAACAGTTCTTTTTTTTGTTTTTTTGTTTTTCTTTTTTTGGGTCGAATTACATTTTGTCACAGGTCTGAGTTTACAAATACACCATATTCCTCCTTAGAGGGGCCTTTGTTCTGTCATTTTTTACTTGTAGTTCTGCCATGGACATGGTGAGACATCACAGTAGGGGTGGAGAATTCCAGTTCCTGAGAGTCAACATCCTGCAACTTTTAGATGGTCTGGTATATCTGAATCAAACAGCTGGAGAAATTGATTATTGAGGATAACTCGGAGTCCTCTTGATTAATTATTACCTGATTCGGGTGTGTTGGAGCAAGGACACATCCAAAAGACGCAGTATTCTGCAGTATTACAGTCAAAGATGAGGCTCTTGCTTTTATCTTTCTTCATAATTTCTTTGAGCACTGCATGATAAGTTTAAGTTTTTCTTCAAGCAGCAAACGACTGCAATTCTTTCTTTTACAGAGGGGATCGTGATCAGCTAATTAGATGGTTTCAATTAGCAGCAGCTAGCTGTGTCTTTTTCTCTTAAGGAAAAGACTGAGGAAACAAGGCTGCTTGAAACTCTTTAAGTGTTCTTAGTTTTTTTCCCATGACTCTATACATTTTGGTACAAAGCTAAATAGATCTAAAAGCATTGTTTGGTTGAACCTGATTATCCATTTAAACAATAAAGGCTATCAATGGATCTCCCTGAATTGCTCTATTGAACTAGAAGAACCACTAGTTAAACAACGTATTTTTAGATTCCCCATGTCACCAAATAAACCAAATTGAAACAGCTTAAAGTGGCTTACATTTTTTTTTCATCCCATTATCCATCTAGTGTCTCCTCCAAATATTATCTTTTCTTTTTAAGAATCACCTCAGATGGAGTTCGGATCTCTTAGAGTTTAGACACTAAATGAGCCTAACTTGGAGTCATGGCTTCTGACGGATCCTCTTTAACTCTCAAGTTGGATTTGCTGAGTGCTTTGAGTTATTATCCCTCTGTCCTGGAATGAGCTGTCTTGTCACTTTTGCAGGATTTGACTGAGTCTGAGGTGAAAGCATAGCACTCTAAATGTCAGTGAAAAACAAAACCCTGCAGCCTCTGTTAGAAGTTGCATCATCAGTAAATGATAACAGTCTCTTATTCCACACTGTTGAGCTCTCATACTTTAACTTATGCATTTCCTTTAGTTCTTTATCAGTTAAACATAATTTAGCTGCCAGTTCATTTAGGTAATTGCACCAACTGCTGAATGTTAATAGGGATATTTTTCATCAAACCATTTAAATAAATACTGAAAAATAGTTTGAATAAAACATTTTCTGTACCAAACCTAAAAGGTTAGACCTTACTCAAAGCTTGAGTGTTTCATCACATTTCCATTGTGCGGTTATACAAAAGAAAAGAAATGGGAACATTATTATCATGACCCCCCCGTCACCTGCTTTTCATCTGTGTTTGCGTGTTGAGCAGTAAAATCAACAGCGGCAACCTGCTGAATGCTAATGTATGTTTTCTCTTCCTACTAAATCGATGCTATTTTAAAGCTTCTGTGTGACAATTCTTTGAGGTATAAGAAAATGTGAAATAAATTCACACAGGGTGAGACATGAATGCTAGAAAAGACAGATGGCATGGACTACTACAAGTTTTTTCACTCTTTTTTTTAATAAATACAAAAATATACTATATAACCAGGCGAAAAAACTATTTTGAACATATGAAACATACACTTTCCATGCTTTTTTTTTTAAAGTAGATGAATAATTCTCAATTAATTTTCTGAAAAAGGAAGAGCCTTTTGTGTCACACCCAGTGTAAACAAAAGATGTGCATGTTGACCTAACATATGGAGCAACAAAATATTTTTACCTAGAAAATATTCTATTAAAATTTCACACTTATTTAGAAGTAAGTAGTTTTGCTGGAAACATATTGTATGCAGGAAGCATGAATGACTCCTTGGCAAGATAGAGATAAGAGGGACAGATTTCTCCTCACCCACACTAGTCTCTAGGTTGGAAACCTGTTTTACCCCAGTGGTATAAAACAGTTAAAATCTTACATTCAAGAAAGGAGCAACCCAAGGCCGTCAAAGATCTCGAACATGTAAAAGTGAATATATACCTTTAGAAACGTAACAAAAAAGTGCTTTTAAAAATAAACAGATTTCAATTTTAGTAGTTGAAGATGTTAGACTTTTATTTTAAAGGTTTTTTTAACCAATTTGGATTTGCCAGACTGGACGACTGAAAACCTCTTACAGCATTTTGGCAAAATACTGTGGTGTAGTTTAAACAGTAAGTGAAGAGTAATTTTTGGATTTTCTAATTGGATTAAAAAAAGAAGTTTCTCTCTAATGTTTTTTTTTTTTTACTTTTTGTTTTATTTGTTACTACGTGTAAAACTTGCATGGATCATGTTGAACAAATAACCACTCTAAAGCAAAGATCCGGATGTTTATCCACAATAATTAGGTGGGACATGACTTCTCCCTTTTTCTTTGTAACTGAACATAATGAATAAAAGTGGATGCAGACACAATTGAAGTTATTAAAGTTCCAAAGTTCCACAATTTTAGACATTATTTTATAGTGACATGTTAGGGCCAAACGACATGTGGTTTAGGGGAAAGCTTTAGATAGACTGAGTGATAGTTATGTAGTCAAACTACAAGTAAAATGTGAAGATGACATAATAACAATAAGAAAAGAAGAAAACTGTTAAGTTAAAGCACTCTGATCACAAATTGTTTGGAGAAATGAAAGTGATGAGCATCAAACAGCAATGCTGGTTTTAAATGAGAGGGGGAGTTCAAGCTTCTAATCCGAATCTTGCTCAAATAATTTGTTTTAAATTACTTACTTTCATCTAAGGCTTTCAACAACTTTGGTGAAGCTCAGCCGATGGAGGCTGTAATGTAAAGTACTTTTAAATGCCTCTGAAGAGAGTTTTTTAAGTCTCCAAGCTACTGCCCTCCGATATTTCTTCCTTCTTTGTTGTCTTAACTGTATAAATTGCCACACAAATCTTCATGTGTTCTAAATTGGCTGTTTAGGTGTGAAAAACTACAGTGGGTCTTTGGTGGGATATTAAAGAACCATTAAGGAACCAGCTCGAACACCTTGCCTGGTCAAGCTATTAATGTACTTTAGGCAAAAAGAACTTTGTCTATGAATTGAAGATATATTTGTAATTTCTGTACTTAAAAAAGTCAAAGTTTTCTGAGACTGAGTTTCTGTGGGCAAAAAATATGGATGTAGAAGGGCTTGATTTAAACAAACTGTTGTTTTGTTTGTTTTTTTCTCTCAGAATAAAAACAGACTATGAACGTTTTTATGTAAAAATATTGATTGATATTCATGGCAAGACAACACAAGCTTGGCTGAAGATACAGCTGGAAAATGGGTGACTGTGGCATCTCTGTTCTTGGTAAAAAGACAGCATTTTTATTTTTGAATATTTCTACTGTCATCCAAGTCTGTTCTGGCAAAAATGAGATGTGTGGGAGGGACTAAAGAGAAATGCACAGAAAAGAAAACATGTTTTTCTCCTTGTGTGGCGTGATGCCAAAAGAGCATCATCAGCAGTTTCACTGAAAATAAGAAAAGTTTGAGGACCAAACCTAAAGCAGGAAAATTGTATAAAAAGTATGTTCTAAGGTAAATCTTACTCTGCAAGAACAATAAAAAGCATCAATGTAACAAGTTTTTCTCTTAACACAGGATTGGTTATGTAAAGGTCAGATTTAATTGATTAAAAAGAAAACAGTCTTGGGATATTAGTATGATTGATATCTAGATAAGAATATGTAGTACCTCTGACCTCTGCCTTAGAACATTGATACTGGTTTCATATAGAGGCTATTATGAGTGTTCAAATTTATACTTTAGTGTAAAGTTTTAAAGCTCAGAACTTAAATGTTTTCCTAAGGTTCTTATGAAAAGAATTTTCAAGCCATTTTTCCATTAATCAATTTTTCATTATTGATAATAACTACCTAAATGAAGGCTCATTGAGGTTCAATTCTTATGCCAGTGTTTCAGTCTTGTACTGAGTGGTAGCTTATCTGACGTCAGATATGTTTTGTTTTTATTTTTCAGACTGGAGCACTTGTCAGCTGAGTCCCAATGCTGTTTGTGGAACTGGGATCAAGACCCGAATGCTCGACTGCGTTCGCAGTGACGGCAAATCTGTAGATATTAGATTCTGCGAGGAGGTGAGCCGGGCAGTTATTTTCTATATATCACAATTTATTACTAAACTCCTCCAGTGTGATTACACCTGAATACTTCATCATGAAATATTTAGTTTCTCTTGCCGAGGTTGTTTAGGGGTGAAGCTAAGAATTATGGATATTCAAAATTGATTCTCAGCTTTAACATTTAGCCAACAGATTTTCACCACACCTCTCATTTTTATTCCATGCTTTGTTAAAGAACGGCTTTTTGCATCTTTTAGCCTAGAGGAATTACAGTGCCTAAAGCTCTAACGTTTTGAATGCAATAGATAGTTTAGCTGTGATGTGTATTTTTTTAAATGCTCTGCATTTATAACTTCTGCTTCAGCTAAATTTGGAGAAGAACTGGCAGATGAACGTCTCGTGCACAGTTGAGTGTCCGGTTAACTGCCAGCTGTCGGAATGGTCGGCCTGGTCCGAGTGTTCACAAACCTGTGGACTAGAAGGTAAAATGGATTATTGAATAAATAAATCATCTTTATTAACTGGATTTTTCAGACAAAGACAGGCTGCATAAATGAAGCAGTTCCTCCCAAATAAATCCTGGTCAAAGTTTTATAGTCCAGCTCAACAAAACATTTCTAATGACATGAACAGATCCACATTAAACATCCCCTGCTTACAGTGGGCTAATTTGTCATGAAAAACTCATAAGCAAAAGGAAAAATTAAAAAAGAAGAGGAGGAAGTTTGTAATTACGAGAAAGCAGTTCTGTGATAATGAGCGGAGGGCATTTGTCCTATTGTTTGGCTCTTTTCATTTCAAGTTTTCACACATTGTTTTGCATCTTCCTTTGTGTTTTATTTGTTCCTCTGAGCTCTAGAAGTCAGATGTAGATATGTGAAAGTTCCCCTAAGGTGAAAGAAGCATGAGCAGGAAGGGCTTCTGATCTGAGATGTTTCTGTTAGGCTGTGTGGGAGGTTCTGTTGATGGGATTGGATATTCGTTTTGACAGTGTGTGTGCAGAGGATGGGCTGATTGAACGGTGGTGCATAATGGCAGAGGTACATCCAGGGTGAGTGCATTGTTGGGAAGGCTGTGTGGAAATAAAAGTGGAATATGAAATAAGAGGAGGGTTGTGAAACTTTGCGAGTGGGTGGTTTAAAGGAGACAGACGGCACAGCTGGCTTGAATTCAGAAATGCCAAGGAAGAGTTTTTTGTTGTCTTACAGCTAATTCACCACATCCGCTCTGCACTGGGATCAAACAGGCTTAGAGTCTGTGTGATGCATCAGATTAAACCAGACAAGGTTTGCTGATTGATGTGGAATAAAAGCCATTTCACTCAGGTTGACCGAGAACCAATCAAGATTTCAGAGCATAAGAGCAGCATTTCAGACCCTTTAGAGGAATCCCACTCTAAGTGAAGTGCTGTCGTTCACGCCGAGATTAATTTAATACATTCAAAACAAACATACACTTAAAATAAGTTGTTTACAAGCGAAAGAAAGACTGCTGTGCAGCAAACAACAAAGACTACCACACGTGTTGAAACAGTTTGCATTCAATTCATTGGGCTTAAAAACAGGAGAGTGGTTTAGTCATACATAATTGACATCTCTGAGTAAAACACAAAGATGCAAAGATATATTAAAATGGAAAGGTCTCTATAAAAGCACAATAACAGAGAAAATGTTCTTTTTATTCTCCCCAGGTAAGATGCGGAGGCAGCGCTCCGTGGTTCAGGCTTCGCAGGGTGATGGCCGGCCGTGTCCTTCCCAGATGGAGCAGTGGAAGCCCTGCCCTGTCAGGCCCTGCTACAGATGGCAGTACAGCCCCTGGTCTGAATGTCGGGTTGAGGTACGTCAATAAATCATTGCAATGTACAACAATCCACGGACATTAAATATTAGTAAGTGCATCGACCTCTGGAAGGCAACTCTGACTGTTCTCTGGGATCAATAAGTGGGAGGGCGGGAGCCAAAAGGAGGATTCCTCTGAAAAATAATGGTCTTTAGTATTGATGAACGACCTCATCATATTCCTGCTCATACTGTTATTCTGCTAGATGGATGGTAGAAATCAATCTAATGCATTTTTAATGCTAAAATGTTACTGAAAAACCTACAACTTTGCCAAGAACATTGGCAGCCTGAACTCTTCATTTTGAGTTGTTTACCTTTAGGTCAGAAGAATAAAAATGTATTCCACTGGGTTTTATAAGCAGAGAAGGACTGTCATTCCTTGTTAAGTCGGATAAACTGTGTGCAGTTCTGATCTCGTACCAGTGTCCTGATGGTTTTAGAGGTTTCCAAATCTAAGCACAGGGCGTCAAGCCTCTGAAGAACCTGATGAAGAACCGAGTTTATTCCACCATTTGATTTAGATGTGTTGGAGGAAGGATAGAAGTTGCAAAGCACTGCACCCCGCGGGCTAAAACTTAACACCCTTCATTTAGAGATTTCCACTGGTCAACAGAACTCATTGGATGAATGGGTCATTTCCGGGGTATAGTAGAGTTTGGTTTTATACTGAGATAATTATCTAACTGTTTTAGTTGGCAGTGTGCATATGAGGGGAGAAAAAGACAGCCAAATGAAACCTAAGCAGACATTAAATAAGGAAAACACTGGAGCAAAATTCACCTTTTATCAGAACCATGGAAACACACAGAGTTATAGCAGACTTGCATTTCACCTTTTAAAATGGCCAATTTAAAGTTTAGATCTAAAGCTTACAGATCAGCATAAGCTACAGAAAGGAATACCAAAACTGATAGAGACCTACTGTTGGTTTGACAATTTATTTAATTTGAAATGGGTTAAAGTTCAATGAATATATATTTTTACGAGTCATTTTTATAACTGATCATTTTAAATAACATTTTGCTTAAGGAAAATTGTTATAAAGCCACTTATTTAAATCAACATAGGAGAAACCGCTTTTTTTTTCTGATGTAGCGAAATGCAGAAAATCTATGGTAAAACTTCTACCTCTGTTTGGTAGCAGAAGCCTAGCAGAAGTAGTGGAAGTCAAAATGAATAAAATAAATAAATGAATAAAGCAAATCTTAAAACTAAAAATATTCAATACGAGGTTTGCTTTTTTGGCCCTAAAATGTTTTAACCCTTGAAGGTTGTTGAACCTAAAAAAAAAAAAAACTCTCCACTCCAACAGTCTTTATCTCAAAACCTCAACCTTTTGAATGAACTTGTTTCTCAGCAGCTGGGATATTTCATCACTTCTCTGTTTTTCGTCTTTGCTCAGAGTGTGGTGTGCGGACACGGCACACGCTACAGGAACCTGTCCTGCTTCGTGTCGGACGGGTCCAGTGACGGCGAGAGCAGCATGGTGGACGAGGAGCTGTGCAGCAGCCTGGAGTTGTCCGTAAATGGAGACAAGAAGATCATACTGAAAGAGGCCTGCGTCCTCCCATGTCCAGGTAACATATGGCTGCTCAGAAATGTGGGAAATATAATTTGTTTGTGAGGTCTGTATCATGTTGACGCTGCTGAGGGGTTATTGTCAAAATCCCATACTCATAACTTTAGGTTGACAGTACAAGTCTATGATGAGAATAATGTTGTCCTGTCAGTAGCAAAAATGTTTTTTTTTTTCTAGACTAGACTGAATACCAGCGGTACTATTTATGGAAGCAACAATGATGTGATATGAATACACATATAAACCATCCATGACAGGCCCACCACAAAAAGGAAATTGGAGAGATGGTAACAACTCATTCTTGGCACAGCTGCCTGCCTTTCACTCCTGTTTTTCTTGCCTTTTGGTGCAGTTTTTTCTGTTTATTGTTGCTCTCACAGCAAACATGTATAGCACTGGTTGAATGTTTAGTACATTTTTTTATCTTAAATGAAATTGGTATTCTTTTTTTTTACCCCAAGGATGTAGTTCTTGTTAGTTTATAAATCAAAACACGTTTGAATTATTTCTTTCTGAAAAAGAAGTTTTTTTTTCCTAATTTTAAAAGTTTATTTCCTAAAACCGTTAACTTTGTGTTTTCAGTTAAAGGTAATCTTTGGTGTGCTTCTTTGGTCCATACCAAATTACAGACTGTTTAGTTTTTTTCATTTAGTCCAGTTTGAATTCAAATTGTACATCCTTAAAGTGGACTATAACTCACAGCAAAATGTGACGATCGCTGCTCCCAGAGGTCAGAAATGTCAGGCCCAGACAGAGGACAGAACTGAAAATCTAGTTAAACTACTATGGGAGTCTTTTATGCAGAACCTGCATTTTGCATATTTATGCTGTTAATAGTGTCAGGAGCAGCTCATTTAGTCTAGATTTCACGAATTTTTATTTTTTAATTCTGTGACAGTGACGGAGAATGCAGCCTTCATGTCATGTTGGGTTAAGGGAGCGCTAACCCAAATGCAGAACACCACACAGAGACTGGGAAAAAGTTAAGAGGTTTAT
>JAUZNJ010004460.1:0-18492 GCA_034780135.1 Jordanella pulchra | reverse complement strand
ATATATATATATATATATCGCCCTGTAAAAACATTTACTACGTCCTGTTATGCAAGGGACTGTAGTGATTCTTATAGCCCTTAAGTGCCAGAAAGTAACTGTGAGGTCCCAATGCCGAATGAATATCCTGCTTCCTCTTCCTACCTCTTTTGTTGATGCTAGCACTATTCAAACAACACTTATCATGGCGAACCCTGACACACTTCCGCTTTGGCGCAAGTGTGTCATGATCCTCTCATTATTTAAATGCCACATTGAAGGCAACTGGGTGCACTGGATTTTTTATTAAGTATTGCAGTGAATACAAATGCACTACGCACTGTTCAAATTCCTTTTTTTAAATTTTTTTTCACTTTTAGAAATCATATTTAGTATTCCTTCCACTTTACGGTTCTGAATTATTTCATGTGTGTTTGTTACAATCACACTGAAGCTCAATGCTTTGTTTACATTAAATTAGAACTTTATTTTTCTACAGCATCAAGCAGATCTGAGGGAACCAGTAACTGCATTTTAATTGCTTGCAAACCGCCCCACAAATGGACTGAAAATACCATGGAACAAATTAGCACTGTCACATCCAGAGTTTATTCAGCTAAAGGAACAACAGCCAAGGTCAATTTAGGAAAGGCTTCATTAATTATTACCATCAACAGTAGTTTTGTATCTTTGGTTGGAATATAAAAGAGCAGACATTTTCAGTGGCCCAGTAAGGCATTTGACCTGAAAGCAGCACAGCTCCAGCAGGGGGGCAAGGTCAAGAAACCAGCCAATGAAAACACTGGAAACCATTTTAGACATTTTTTTTTATTAAATCAAAAGTACATGTATCTACAGCTCAGTGTAGATACATTTCTTATGGGTTTAGAAAGTACAGTACAGTTTATATAGATTTATTTTTCAATGTTCAATGATATTTATATATTTTTCCTCTAATAATTTCTCCCTGCGAGTGTCCAAAAAGACAGAATGAAAACATAACTGTTAACAATGTGTTTGCTTTATTATAACATGGGATAATGATCTTAAGAAAAAGTTTAAAAACAAAAAGCATCAGTCCATCAATTAAAACAAAGTACAGATTGTGTCCCTTACCTCTGCTGTCTATGGTTCTGTTATCACTATTAGTTATATTTTTACTCAAGCAATAGAACAGCACTGCAAAACAAATAACAAGTCTAGTTTAACATCTGGTTTTTAACTGAGCCGTTCTTGGCTCATGGAGTGACAAACATTAGACGTAACAAAGCCTATGAATTCAATAGTAGGGGTGCACAAATATGCAAAGGTCCGAGATTCACAATGCATAGCTCAGCTGTGGGGACTGACAGTTAAAACAAATGACCGTTATAAACACAAGGTCCCAAGTCTGTCTTAAAAAAAAAAAAAAAAAAAGCAACCAAACCATAAACCTGCCTTAAAAATATTGTATATGTAGAAAGTTTCCAGAAAACAAACTTAGATCGGAAAGCACCCATGAGGTATTAATAAGACTCAAGGAATATATGAAGAATAACATAGTGAATTAACTCTGGACTTTTTCCTACAAGTTAAACACTGGCTCCAATATGTTTATTTGGTTAACTCAAGAGGCACACTGTTCCTATAGTGCCACCTAGCCATCAAACATAAGGACTACAACTAAGCATCATGAAACATACCAGAAATGATCTTCATTCTGACCAGCTTTGATTGTAGCCCTGTACAAATATTACTTTTACCTAAGGAATTGTCAGGTTTCAGCTTAAAACATCTGTTAGTTACCTACATATAGGAAGAGCATTAGAGAAACCACAAGGAAATAAAGTGAAAGATTATAGTATGAGGTTACTGGATGACTGTGCTGTGAATTTTGGGTATTACATTTACTTTACGATACAGATTCAACAGGTCAACACTGTGTTGTTATATAGTGACGCTATCACTTGGCACGCACTACACAACACTATACAATAATAAAGTGCTGGAAGAGCTCGATGGGTGACCTCGATGATGATATCTAATAATCAGACATCATTTGATTCCTAGAAGAGCCTCTAGTGCCAGCCTCCTTTATGCACAACCCCAAAGAAAGCAAGCTGTGTGAAATAAACTAACCTGATGTAGTGGGATCATGTCAATCAACATTTTAGAGATGATCCAACCCTTCAATTTGAGCACTACCTCAATAACAAACCATCACGAATCATCAGTCCAATTAGCCGCATTTAAAAGGCACGACTAATAAGCAGTATATGTTCCAACATCGGAATCTAATGAAGTTTTGCCTCTACTGACTTTTAAATAGAACAGTGTGCTTTGGTCTGATGAGATTAAGACACAGCAGCAAGAAACACTCCAGTCAAACTGGCTGTAGGAATGCTACCTCCAAAGTTTTAGTATCTCACTATCCAGGTTAGCTCACTGTTTCAGCTCACTGTGAATTCTCAGCAACTATCACTACTGTTGTTAGGTATAAAACATGGAAAGGATGTCCAAGAGCAAATACTGATATATAAAGCAAGAGATAATGAACAACCAGCTGAATGGGTAGACGTCTTTGATTATGTAAAGGGCGACAAAAGTTTAGATATACAACTCTCCCCCCCCACGCTCCTCTATGCCTTCCATGATAATCCCAAACTTCTTAATAATAACATGCTTTTGAATAGATGAAACACATACAGTTGTGCTTGAACATTTGCATACCTTCCAACAAAAGAAAAGGATAAATTCTGACCGGTATTTAAAATAACACAAAACAGAAACAATAAAAATTTGATAATTTCATTGGTAATTTTTATTTTTAAGAAAAAAAAACAAAAAACAAAACTGTCCCAAATTCAACATGAAGCGTCTTTATACACCCATCTATCTGCATTATATACACAAACATATGTATATTCAAAATCAATGCCATGATTTCCATTTTTTTAATCATTTTTATTTATTACTTTTTTCCAATTTCAATTTGTTTTACGGTCAACTGATTTTTTTTTTATGGAAGAGTATGTAAACTTTCAAGCACAGCTGTATATCGGAAATGACCTCGTGTTCACGGTTTATGCCTAGCATGTGTGATCCGCAGGCCCAGTTCTGTTCTGAAACCTTGTTATAGAAAAATTTATGTAAATACACATGTGCTAAGATGGTTAAAGTTAGCAAAGAAAAAAAAGGTCATAGGTTGTGCTTTGAACAAATTGTTAGGAGTGGTCCTGCTGAAGGTTGATTTTCATACAAAGGAAGCAACACAGAATATACCTCCACCCCAAAATGAAGTAAATGAAGCATTGCTATTTATTTTTCAACCACTCAAAAGATAACATAATGAATATATATCCTATTTCTGTACTTTTGTTTTATTAAATAAAGTTTTTTTTTCTTAAGTTGTAATTTTCTCAGTTATTCACAATAATCTGTTCAGGGGTGACAGACATCAAGCTGACTTTCAACCAGCTGTAAAGAAGCATTTTAATTTAAGTGATGTAATCCGTGGAGGAAAAAGAGGAAAAAATCTGCTTTAATTTATAACCTTTTTCTCCTAATGAATTTTAAGGCTTAACCTAAATATGAGATATGACTTTGTGGGGCAAATAAAAGCTTTGAACATTACGGTGTTTTTTGGAATTAGTCATTAAACAATGATGAACACAATGCAAACACAAATGGTAATGCAACCCAATCTGAAGGACTGAATGTTTTTTTGTTGTTTTCAGTTGAAAGCAGCATTATATAACACTTTAGAATTCTGTCTCAAATGAATTGCATCTGTTTAGACCTCTTTAAGTTATTTAACTGATGGTTTGTGTTGTTTTTTTTCTTTTACTTAAGTGCCTGTAGTAGGAATGGAAGCTTAATTGGCAACAATAACAAGATCATTTCTACACAATGCATCCTTCTCCAAATACTTCAGATACAGATCAGTATAAAGATTATAAAGAGACCAACCAATATTTTTTCTTTAAATGGCAAATCAAATTACATAAAAGTCGGATTTTATTTAAAATTACAAGCACTATGTAAGAGCATGGACCACATTTTGGTCCCTTATATTTTTGTAGAGCATCAGCAGGTTAGACCTTAAAAGAAAACCAGAAAGGATGTTAGATCAGGAAAAGCCTCATCAGTCTTCTCTACACACGTTATTACTTTAGGAATCCTTTCCAGAAATATGCTACCACTTATTTTCACTTAAACTTTGGACAACAGGAATGAGAAAACTCAGACCGTATTTCACCGACACTTAAGATTCTAGTGCAAAAATATTTTGGAGGCAGTGATCAGGGCATAAGAAAAGCCTCAGTTTCAGTCACATCAGATGATTGTCAAGAACAATAAACAAAACTAAAGAGAACAAAAGAAAAAAAAAAAAAACTTCCAACTGATTTTAAATGGACTTTATGCGCCTCGATATGACTTCAGCTGCTGATATGAGAAAAGTGCAACAGTTTCACTGAAGGTCAGGACATCAGTCTCTGTTGAGCAACATGTAACAAAAAAAAAAAAAAACTGAAGAGTGGTGTCAAAAATAGATCAAAATACCTTTGATACTTTCCAATCCAAAAATATTGTAATGACATATGTATCTTGTGTCACTGGTTCTGCTACTGGCTGGGAGAAATACAAGCCCAGGTTTTGTAACAGAGAACATGTGGATCATGTTCAGGTTTAAGTCATTTGTTGGTTCAAAACTCTGGAGAATGAAGACAACTAATCCTCTAAAAATGGAAGCGACGGACCTCTGGAAGCCTTCAGGAAAAGAGAAGAGGAGGGGAAGTCCTCCACTTACTGACAATAGTGGTTTTTGTAGACTGGGAGAACCCAGGGAGGCAATGGTTGGGAAGAATAAGGAAAAAAGGGAGGAAGTGCTGAGAGCAAAGACAGTCAAGTTGTGTCCAGCCAGTATGAAGAGATTCGGCTCTCAGAGCAAGCTGCAGCGGAAGAAACTGGTCTTTTTCTGTGGCTCTGAGATCTTGACTCCGTGACTGCCGCCCTGAGGAGTGTTCCCTTCCTAAAGCAGATCACAAAAAAACAAGATCTATTTTAAAAAACAGTTTATTTTCATTTAAAAATCTATAATCACCTGCAGGTGTTTCTTAGCATGAAACATTGTATTACTAAGAGTTAATGTAAAGGTATTCCCACCAAGACAATTTTCAAAGTTCAGAATTTTACAAACTTTAATGTATCTTATTGGGTTTTCCTTTAAAGGACCAACACAGCACCAATCAATTATGGGGTTTAAAGAAACACATTTTTAATTGATGTTGTATATAAAATAGAAAAATCAGACAAGCCTTCAGTGTAAACTAAAATCAGTGCATCCAAATTATTTCATGGGTCTCTAATGGTAAACAGAGTCAATATGTGTGTCATTTACCCTAAGAAAACAGCCAGAGCTACACCTGAACGGTTTATATTAAAACTTATCATCGAACATTCTTGGCCTATTCAAAGTGCAGACCTAAACGCAAATGAGAATCTGTTCAAAGAATGAAAAACAAATGTCCACAGACGGGCATTTTGACTGAGCCTGAGCTTTTTAAGGATCAGGAAAAATATTTAATTTTTGTCTCTAAAAGTGTAAAGTTGGTAGACATACTAGAAAAGACTTTACCTCACAGATTTATTTTTTTTTTTTTTTGGCAGGAAGTAAATCGTTTAGGCCCATCCAATTACCACAAATAAAACTCAATGGCATCTCTGGCTGTAGTTTAACTATATGTAAACAGATCTTATTGGTATAAATGCCTTTGCAAAACCAGTATTCAATAATAACAATAAAAGATATAAACATTTCTTTACCATCTTTGTGTCCATTTTCGACTTGATGTCTCTGGCAAGAGTCAAAAATGCCTGTGAATCCAAAGAAATGTAAATGTAAATAAATCAAGCATTTCTATAAATTACTTGAAAGCATTTGTGTATAAAGCCAGTGTAATAAATTATTACACATATCAATTGGGAAAGGTTAGGGCATTAGTGCTGAAAAAAAAGGATCCACGGATTTACTGGAATATTTCTAATAGTTTAAAGCATTTTCTCTGATATGCAGATAAAGTTTCTCAGTTTTTGCCAAATCTAGAGTCGGTTCCAGTTTTCATACAGACATACACATTTGTGGACTTCAAATGAGATAAAACAAGTAATACGGGAGAAAGATATTTTTCTTTGGATAACAGTGGTTTACATTTTCCACATTGATGTTGGCTTTTGCACTGGTCTCCATGAACTTGATCCCATACTCTAGTGCGAGCTGAAAGAAAAGAATGATTTATAATTACACTTCATCACACCATAGTGTCAATGACAAAAATCAAACCAAAACGATCACACTTTGCTAAGATCTCTCACCTTTTCTCCCCTATCTTTGGACACCTGCCTCTTGTCATTGATGTCACATTTATTGCCAAGGACCATCTTCTCAACATCAGATGATGCGTGCTACGTTAAGAAAGGAGAAAGTCACAGGATAAGATGTTCCGTGGAGCCACTCAGCCTTTTATCAAAGCAAATATATCAGTAATAATCAGTTTAAAACAGTACATACTTCCTCTATGTTCCTTATCCAGTTTTTGATATTATCAAAAGATTTCTCATTCGTGATGTCATAGACGAGCATGATGCCCTGCAGAGAGTCGCACACGACACACATTACAATTATTAATAGCTAAAGAGCCTTTTAATGCTTAAAGATGAGAAACTATATTTAAAGCTACCCACCATTGCTCCTCTGTAGTAGGCTGTTGTGATTGTTCTGAAACGTTCCTGACCAGCTGTATCCCTGTAAGAGTCCAAGACAGTAAGTTTAGCAGAGAGTGAAATATTCATCTGTGGATCAGATTAAAAGATTGTCTTCTCATTTAAACAACAGCAACTCATAGTTAATATTGTTTGGTTTAAAACATGTTTTACTTTTTCACTTAAAAATCCATTCTAATTGGTTATAGCTCCTTGTATGGTTAGGCAAATATCACCCATCATACTACCTCTTTTGTTTTTACTGTACATGAAATTATTCATCTTTAAAACTGTTTAATAAACTTTAAGAAAATATGAGATGGAATATTGAACATTTCTCTTTTATCTTTAATGTTCTTTGTGTAAATTCCAAAAAAATAATAATAAAAATAATTAAAAATAATTTGCTTTAGTTTGCAGAAGTCGGTGCAGCAGTAAAAACATACAACAAATGCAAAGAAAGACACACTCAGACCACCTAGATGCAGACTGGTGGATGAATAAAAGTAGGATTAATATTTAGGCTCATCCCAACCAGCCACAATCTATATGAGAATTTTACTTTTCAAATACTTTTATACTCAGGTTATCACTTTTTGTTTTTTTTTTTCCAACTTTACGTTTATGCATCACTTCTGTTTTTAATATATCACACAAACTCCTAATAAAATACAGTAAATTTTGTGGTGGTAAAAGTGATAAGATGTAAAAGAAAAGGCAAGGAATCTTTTCGCAAAGATTATTATATATAAAACAAGGATTGTCTTTAAAAAAGGACACTTACCATATCTGTAACTTTATCTTCTTGCCATCAAGCTCTATTGTCCTAATCTTGAAATCAATACCTGTAGAAAATCAAACTTAAAGTAGCATTCCCATCATAGCTTTTAAGATTCAATCACACACACAAAAAAAAAAACACCGAGTAAAATGATTAACCTAAATCTAACATAAATACAAAGCTAGTTTTTCATGAAAAAAGTATTTAACGTGCAACATATCAGGTTTTCCGGTGTCTTTCCATAGCATAGACGGGTCTAACGGCTGACACTAGGGCATATACACCGATACTGATGTAAAGTAGGTATACCATTTGACAGCAAATCACGCAAAAATCTCCAACTATGTTAAAGCGGTCATGTCCGCGAAATCTGCATAAGAATCAACGTTGTCTAACAAAATATGTTATGCCTTATATGGCATGTATAGCATAACCAGCATTCCAGCAATTAGACGTATCCGCAAAGCCAGCCCTGCGTAATGTAAACAGAATACACCAACATATCCCCCAAAACGCACCTATTGTTGAGATAAACGTTGAGTTGAAGGCGTCCTCTGAAAACCTGAAGAGGACACAGGTCTTCCCGACACCAGAGTCCCCGATTAGAAGTAATTTAAACAAATAGTCGTATGTTTTCGCCATACTTGATATTATTGCGGAAATCCCGCCCGGCGAAGATGGGATGTATGAAATTGAAATGACGCCCCCTGCTGGCCCGGCATCCACTCGCAACAAGTTATTTGTCCGTGTTCCACAGTTCCCTTTAAAACTCACCACTTCATGGTCTGATAATCTTATTAAGAACAACCACATCTTAGGCTTAACTTGTTGAGCTTATAATTCAAATAATCAAAGGTGTAAAAATTGCAAAAGTCCACATACCCCTTGAACTTGTTTATATTTTTTTCTTGTTGCACGATTATTTCAAAATGTCACAATCTGAGCGCACACACCCGTTCAACATCACCAACAGCTCTAGAGAGAGGATTGTGTTGGAGAGAGGAGCTGGAAGGACAATTGGAGATTCTGAACCAGAGCAATGGTCTTTTGTTGTATGATAAAGTAGAACAACATATTGTTTTGTATTTGCTAATATGGTTTTTGTTTTCGTATTGGTATGTAATGTGCCTCATTATCTTGAATTTCACTTTTTAATGATTACATTTATTAATATTTGAATTTCTGATTCTCACAGATATTGCTAAAAGTATTTGCTTACCTTTCCTAATTAACAAAAAAATCAGGTGTTCCCATCATTTCCATGCCCCCAGGTGTGTAAAATCAAGCAGTTGGGCATACAGACTGTTGTTACAAACATTTGGGAAAGAATGGGTAGGCCTCAGGAGGTCAGTGAATTCTAGAGTGGAACTATGATAAGATCAATCAACAGTCACCTGTATTATAAGAAAAGGAAAGGGTTTGGGAACAATAGCAGCTAAGCCAAGAAGTGGTAGGCCACTTAAACTGACAGTGCAGGGTCAGCAGATGCTAAAGCACATAATGTGAAGAGGTCAACAGCTTTCTGAAGAGTTGGTCGCTGCAAAACTTCAAACTTCATGTGGCTTTCAGATTAGCTCAAGAACAGAGAGCCTCATGTTTTAACTTAAAACTTTTAAGTTTCCATTGTCAGGCAGCTGCATTCAAGCCCTACGTTACCCAGTGCAATGCAAAGCTTCAGATGCAGTTGTATAAAGCGCGTCAGCACTGGACTGCAGAGCAGTGGAGACGCGTTCTTTGGATTATTGAATCATGCTTCTCCACCTGGAAATCTGACGGATGAGTCTGGGTATGGAGGTTGCCTGGAGAATGATAATTATTAATGATACTTGATACTCTGACTGCATTGAGCAAAGTGTAACGTTTGTTGGAGGGGGGGTTATGGAGTGGGCTTGTTTTTCAGGAGCTGGGTTTGTTCCCCTTAGTTCCTGTGAAAGGAACTCTGAGTGCTTCAGCTAGCATGCTGCCAACTTTGTGAGAATAGTTTGGAGCTGGCCTCTGACTCTTCCAACATGATTTTCCAATGCACAAAGCAAGGTCCATGAAGACATGGATGGCAGAGTCAGATGTAGATGAACCTGACTGGCCTGCAGAGTCCTGACCTCAACCCGACAGAACTGGGATGAATTACAGCCAGGTCTTCTCATCCAACATCAATGTGGGACCTCACAAATGAGCTTCTGGAAGAATGGTCACAAATTCTCATTATCACACTTCTAAACCTTGTGGACAGCCTTCCCATTAGAGCTGAAGGCGTTTCCAGCTGCAAAGGGTGGTCCAGCGTGATATTGAACCCCTATGGATTAGGAATGGGTTTTCACTTAAGCTCATATGTGAGTCAAGGCAGGAGAGTGAATACTATTGTGGATATATTTATATCACAAGCTTACTATTCCTAAGTAAATTGGGTCCTATGTCTGGTGGAATAATTCAGATGAATCAAAGATATTCCAATACCTTCATGTTGGGTACCTTTAACGTTTTGAATTCAACTTTTTAATGCATAAAGGACAATTGTATAATACTCTAAGAATGGAGTTTGTTACATTTAGTCTCTGTAACTTTGCAGACCAAAACATTGAGGTCAAGGTTTCACTGTAATACTGAGGAAGGATGTTGCAGCATCAGTTTTAACCACAGGGAGTCAGCATTTATTGCTTCTTTATTTTTCCTGTCCTTTATCTGTATGCAGTTTGTGAAGCCTTGTCTTATCAAAATAATCAACTTATGTCACCATGACTCTATAGCAGCACTGACTTCAAACATGAAATTTGACAAACTATATATTTAATTTGTGGTACTCTTTATCATTTATGACATACACTGAGTTGGTATCAGAACATCCCGATTTCTTGCCATAACATTGTGATAAAATTAGAATTTCTTTTTAATGTAATCAGATTACTTAAGGATTAACTGCCAATAACATGGTGTTTTCCTCACGATAAGATCAGAATTTGATGCTTTAACAGATACAAAACAAATTCATGGGTTTTCATGGAGGCAAAAGAAAACACAGCATGTTTGCACATGTCTGCCCTCTGAATGCTCTTTTTTTCCATTACACTTTTTGGGTTAGTGTTGAAATCGTCTCCCGGATGCAGGTCGGGATATGCAGAAAGGGCATCCTCTAAATCAGGCATGCCCAAAGTTGGTCCTTGGGGGCCGCTGTCCTGCAGGTTTTATAGGTTTCCTTGCTTCAGTGGAGCTGATTTTGATGATTGTAGTTCAGCAAAAGCCTGTTAATCAGCTATCGATGGAAATGAGCTGAACTGAGGCAGGAAAACCTCCAAAACTTGCAGGACAGCGGCCCTTGGCATGCCTGTTCTAAATGAATGCCCACACCATTCTCTTTAGATAATCGTGAGTCCTCTCTTGCACTCTGGTTTCTTTACCTTTATTTAATCTGGGGACTGAGATTCCCCATTAAGAGGCAAGCAAATTTTATTCAAAAAGCTCCTATTTTTTATCTTGAAGATGGAGAGGAAAAAAATGGTTTTCTATCACCAACAGATAGGAAAACATCTCTAGCATTACAAATCTAGGGTTTTCCCACGTTATACTTTGTTCATGATCATCCTCCCAAGAGTTTTTCTTGTCATAAAGCTATGTAAAGTTTAATATGAAGAAAGCACAAGGTTTAGATCTGTGATGGTAGAAAAAGCAACACTTTTTCCTGCATCACTCCTAAGACAGCCAGACTCCATGTTTATTTTTATTATATACGTAATATTTTGATATTTTTTTTATTCTCTGTACATAACATCTTTTACATTTTAGCCTCTCTTTTCCCACTGTACTGTTCACTACAATGCAATACTGCAATTTCCCCACTGTGGGACAAATAAAGGATTATCTTATCTTATTCTATCAATTGAAACTAGGTGTGTGAAAACTGGGAGACATCCAAAACATGCAGGGCAGTGTACACGGGTTGAAAAACACTGATCTAGATGACGGTTACTATAGAGACATGATGAACTAGAGGTGTCTGTTAGCAAGCTTTGAAAAATCATCCACATCTCTTACAGTTCTTCTTACTGTGCATGTTCAGTATCAACACTTTTGCTCACTCTTTAACAATGTGCAATTTTAGACCACTATCTATGATCTTGGAATCAACCATATGGAAAGCAAAGAACATCTGCATCATCTAAAAAGCATATTTATTTGTTTTTTCCCCATTTTGAAGAGCAGAAAAAGTGCTTCTCTGTCTTACCTTATTTATACCCCCAGGAAACATAAAGGTTGTAGGCTGTCAGTTAAAGGTCAAACATTAAGAATAGGTAACTCAAACCTGTTTCCAGTTGTATTTCTTTAATAAAGATTGTAATGTCGGCCAATAATACAGAGAACAGGGTTTTTTTTTTTTTCACAATGAATAAACGTTCTAAACTCAGTTTTGTTTTTTGTTACAACTTGCAGAGTGAGATTAATCAGCAGCATTAGAAGATGGATATATCTTAAGACTTTTGATACGTCTTTATTAGCGATGCCAAAGGGGCAGAGGGTGTCAGGAGCTGCATGGTGCCTGACATCAGCACAAGCTTTATTCACTCTGAGTTTGGTCAAGAACAGAATTTCCAGCACCAATACTGAAATCGCATGGACCCAAAACCATTAGTTAAAATAAAAGTCAAAGACACAAAGGAACCATAAATATAAAATTGGGCTACATGTGTTTAAAAAAAGTCACAGATAAAGAGACGTGGAATGACAAAAAAAATAATAATAATGGATGGCATGTAGAAAATATTCGTTTACAAAAAAAAAAGTGGATTATTTTCTTTTGCTGTGCTTTGTTCTCGTCTTTTTCTTTTTTCTTTACAAGCTATTGAGCTCTTGCAGTGTTTGGTCGAGAACCTGGTGCATTCCTAGGTTTTCTTCCTTAGCCTGCGACAGGCTCTCTGCAACAAAGAGGGTGATATGTGATCACAGAAAGGTCTGGACTTTGAAAAACAGAAATATGTTATGTGCGAAAACAGAAAACGGAGTGAAAGAACAGAAAGCAGGAGAAGAGAGGAAAAAATGTCTTTATTGGGTTTTAGTTAAATGCAAACTGAAAGGAGAAGGGTGGGAAAAGAAGAGGTGCTTAAGAATGCAAAAAAGAAATAAAAAGAAAACATCAGAAGCCAAGTGGGAGCTTCTGAGCTTTACAAGGTGTTCATATCATTGAGGGCATGATCCAGCTCCTCACTGATAGCCTTGTATTTCAGCTTCTGAGTGTACAACTCATCTGGAGTTGGAAACGGCAGAGGAGAAAGCAGGGTGAGGGGGTTCAGAGCCAAGTGCAGGTCAGGGCAGAGGAAAAGAAGAGAAAGGAAAGAGACCAGCTTAAATATTAACTCAGGTACAACTTCACAGGAGAGATCCATGAGGAAGACAAGTAAAGATTGGGAGCAGATTGAAACAGAAACAAGATGTACCTTCTAGGTCGTCTATAGTCTTTTCCAGCTTGGACACAGTCCTTTCTGCAAATTCTGCACGGGTTTCAGCCTTCATAATACAACACGACAAACATGAATGATCCTTATCCAACCAACAAATACATGGGCGGCTCAGGGAAATGTGCAAATATACCTCTTTGAGTCTGTCATTCAGGATTTTAATCTCCTCTTCGTATTTGTCTTCTTTCTCGGAGTACTGCACAGAAAAAGAGCTGCTTCATCAGTTTACTGCTACAAATTAGCCCTGATAGTTTGTTTCATCATCAGAATTTATAATGAACTCTAAAAGTATTTGATTTCCATAGACTTTTTTCCTAATTTTTCCTGTTAAAAAGACAAACTATAAAGTCTTTTACTGGGATTTTATGTGATAAACCCACACAAGGTGATGATGATCCTTTGCTCCAGTCTAAAGTCTTCTCTAGTGGTGTCTGATGGTCTTTTACTTGGCTCCATTTCCCCCACACAGCCTAATGTATGGACATCGATCTAAATCACTGTTCTATTTGCTATATGATTAGGGTGCCTGTCTATTCATCTTCCATTACTCAGCTACTCAGTTTCTCCATCCCCTCTGCAGAAAAGCAGCCCTACAGCATGATACTCCTACCACCGTGTTTCACAGTGGGGTTAGAGGGCCTGCTGTGTCCTTTGGTCTTCAAGATAATGTTCGTTCTCTAACAAACCTCGAGGCCTCCTGATAGAGCTGGATTTCTACTATAGGTTTAATTATTCACAGGGAGCTGGCTTACAAATTGGCGCCCTCTAATGGTAATTGACTGGGCTACATTTTACACTCATGCTGTTACTTTGTGTGGATCTTCCAAAAAAAATTCCACCAAACATTGAAGGATTAAAGTTTGTCATTATTGTGAAAACGTTGTTTCTTCTATAAGAAGTGTTGAGTATGAACGTGTGTAATCTGAGCTGTTACCTTATCGGATTGAGCCTCTAGAGACTTGAGATTGTTGGTGACATTTTTGAGCTCTTCCTCCAACTCGCTACACTTTCTGTACGGGCAGAGTAAAATATGTCAGTTATTAGAAACCGTCAGCACCCACCCAGCCACCATTTTCTCTGTTTTTCTTGTGCTTACAGTTCAGCAAGCTCTGCCCTCTCCTCTGCCCTCTCCAGGTCACCCTCCAGGATCACCAGTTTGCGAGCAACCTGTCATGAAGGAGGAGGAGGAAAAGAAAGAGAATCAGCATAGGGCGAAACAGGAGCGGAAATCAGATCCGATTTGCTTGTAGAAGTTTAGAAGAATAGCTCAGATTTGAACACGCACCTCCTCATATTTGCGGTCGGCCTCCTCTGCGATGTGTTTGGCCTCTTTGAGCTGCAGCTCCTGGATCTCCATCTTCTCCTCGTCTTTCATGGCTCTGTTCTCAATCACCTTCATGCCTCTGAAATTTAAGAAAGATGGAAAACGTTACCAAGGAGACAGATCTCAGAAAAGCAATGCTTTTAGAATAACCAATGATAAAAATGTTGCAAACACAAAAAAAGACACATGATAAGGTTAAGGCTAAAATAATATTAATCCCAACAGATTTTGATTAAAAAATAAATAAAAAAATCTATTTAACCAAAGTGTTATTTCAGAAAGAAAAATCTAAAGTACATTTTTTTTGGTTTATATCACACATTCTACTGTACTTGGGCATTTAAACTGCTCTTTCAGTTTTTTTTTATTTGAACAATTGTCACATATGTCTTAGTGCCAGCTACAATAAAATAGGCCTGAGGAAAAAAAACAATCTACATTTGTATGTACTTTGTGGGGAGGGGGTTGTCCAATGTTTTATACATTGATTTTAATGTATTTTAACAAATGTTTAAAAAAATGTAAAAAAAAAAAAAAAATCTTTGCCTTAAAGAAGGTTTTAGATCTGGATAACAGGTATAGTTCCCTGATTGTTCTTTTTCCCTTTCCCCCCAATACCTTCAAGATTTTTAATGTTTCGTGTTCGTTCAGGTTTTATGACACAGGCATTCCTGAATGTTTTTTTTTTGCTACCCTCATGAGTCCATACACATCCAATGAGGTAAGTGTGTGGCTGCTCCTTTCACTGTTCATAACAGCATTAAGCAACTTTTGAACAGTGAAACCTGTAAATTGAACAAGATATATGTTTGCTATTACCAAAGCTGACCGCTTTATGGATCCAGATGATCAGTGATATTTTGCCCTCAGTATGAGTTAGAGTTTGCCTTTAGTTAATGCTGAAGATTCAGGGTTAGTTCACAGCTTCAGCTACTACAGTTAGAAACCAACATTATGACCAAAATCTTCATGATGGACTTGGATATTAGTCCTTTAAATCACAAAATCTTCTTCAGGTGATAAAAGACACACTTAGTAACTACCCTTGTGTGCCTCTGAAGTTTTTAGGTCTAATTAGAATAAAAAATACTCATGCATACATTTATCTTTAGTAGAATTGATTACTCCAACAGTGTCTTTATAGGTTTGCCTAAAAAGTCCATCAGAGAGCTGCAACTGATCCAAAACACTGCTGCCTGTGTTCTCACTAGAACTAAGAAAGTAGAGCACATCAGCCTGATTCGAGTTCCAGCGTACTCTGTCCATCCAGAACCAGAACCAAACATGGAGAAGCAGTATTTAGTTCCTATGTTCCACTTATCTGGAACAAACTCCCAGAAGACTGTAAAACTTCTGAAGCCTGAGTTCTTTAAAGTCAAAGTTAAAAACCCATTTGTTTAGAGCTGCATTTGACTGTTAACTGAGGTATTATTAGTTTAACAGTTTTATTTGCTTTACTACCTGCTTTTATCACGTTATTAATCTTTATTTTATTTTCCTTCTATTTTATTGTTTAATCAAAGTAAAGCACTTTAAATTGTCCTTGAATGGAACTGTGCTGTACAAATAAACTTACCTTACCGACAGCTTTCCAAGTCATGCTAATTTTTGTAAACCAAATTTTCTTTTTTCTGTTCACTAAGAGGAGGCAACCCTTAGTCTCTGTCACAAATCCACATTTCAAAGTAGTTGTTACTGAAATCTTCCAGCTAATAAAGACGTGTGACCAGTTTAGGTCCGTTGTCACCTTTCACTCTCGTCCGCAGCCTTCTCCGCCTCCTCCAGCTTCTGCAGGGCCGTGGCCAGTCTCTCCTGGGCTCGGTCCAGTTCTTCCTCCACCAGCTGGATGCGTCGGTTCAGTGAGGCCACTTCACCCTCGGCCTTCAGCCAGGCAGAGAAGAAATGGACAGAGACTAGTTAGAGGTCAAACATCCCGTGCAGGATATTAACGATGCAGCTGCAATGGCATGTTGAAGTACTGTGATGTATTTAGGAAATACGGTGTGTCAGCTGGATTAATATTTATTCATTGCTACAAGAGATAAATCTTTGAAGGAGTTAAAACATGCCAAATAGATTAATTTTACCAAGAAAAAAAAACATATTTTATGCTTTGCAGAGGTAATTTTTCATATTAAGGCCTCATAAGTTTAATGAACAATATGACAAATAGAACAATTAGCACAGGAATCAGTACACCACAAATTCAACTTTGCTGCACGACTTTAAAAGCTTTCAGTATTTTTATCAAATGCTTCATTTTAGAAATGTATTCATTTAAAATCCATTTGTCAAAAACATGTGCCATTTTTTTCATTCAGAGGCATCATGTTTTACCATGAACTCAAAGCTGTTTAGAAATAAATGCATAATGCCACATAGAAGGGAAAGTGATTCTCAGCTTTCTTTGTGCAACATCTGATAAGATTCCAGGCATGAAGACGTCTTCATTCCAGCAAATACAAGCTTGAGTGTGGTCTGTCCTGACTTGCATGGAGGTGTGAGAGGCCTAAACACTCTGCATAAATCCACTTACATCACATGCAATGAGTAGAAATCCAAAATGAGGAACAAACGAAGACATGATGAGGCTGTTTTCAATATTAAGGCAATCCAAGCATTAGTTTCAAAACTGAAAACATTGACATCAAATCATTAAATGTGCCGAGAGTCTATAATAGGGATGCTTTTGCTCTCTGCACAGGGTGTCAAATGTTTGGAAATGTGGTCTGCATATTTGACTATCCATCTGTTATTTGTTGCTTCTCTGATAAGTTGCAGAACAAAAAACAAAAAACAGCATTCTGGAGCTGATTCCTGCAGCTAAAAATCATTTTGATGAGCAGCCAGAGAATGTATAATTGTATATTTCTGTATAATAAATTCCATCATTGCAACCATATGCTGCCATGCTGTCTCACTTATTCTTATTAAAATGATCTATGTTCTGCTTTACATAACAAGTTCTGGACTTTGCAGCCTGAGCAGACAGTTAGAAAAAAAAAAGTGCTGATGCTGAAAAACAGAGCGTTAATTTAACCCTAACAAATGTGAAATGCTTCAGCTGTGTTGCTTCTTTACAACCTGTTTCCTGTCGACCTGATATCTCTGATAACCATGTCTGTTCACTCCTTCCTGTGTGAAGGCTGAAGAGGAGGAAGAAATGCAGGCTCCTCGTTTCCAGAGAGCCTCTGAGTAAAATGGTATTTAGTCAACAAAAAAAAAGAAAGTCAAAAGGAAGAAATGAGAACAAAAGCTTTATGGATATTTGAAAAAGACAAAGTGAAAAAGTTTCCTTAACTTTTGAACTACTGGTTATCTGTCTTTATGTACCATATCACCAAATAGTTTTCCTTGTATGGACATTTCTTTTAATTTTTTTTTTTTAAACACAGTACTACAGTGATTAGACTTATTTCAGTTTTATGATACAAGACAGAGGAGATCTTGCATGCATTTTTAACTATATAGCAGAAACAGTAAGAAAAGAAAAGGTACAAACTCAGAGAGAAACAGGCGTTTCTAACCAAAACCCAATTTAAAATTCCAATGTATCTGCTGTGTGTTTAAAGCAAGGTGATAGTGGAAACAATAAAACAGTCAGGTTAAACTTCCAGCCAAATAAGATTGTCTGCCACCACTATTGGTCATGTTTTAAGTCATTTAAAACACATTACCAATGCTATGATATTGTGCTTCTCTTTGAAATCTGTACAGTAGGATTTCCCAGTTAGACCCAGAAGTTAAAATCCTGAATAATAAAGTGGAAGGAGTCTCAGCAGCACCAAAATTCAGCATCCAATACGGCAGGTTTAAAGTTGTAACTATTGTTTTATATGTATCTCTAGCAGGTTTTGTATTAAATCTTATCAATGAAATATATATGTGTATTTATTAACACCTTCAGCACCTTTGGTTGTTTTCATTTAATCAAGCTTTTTTTACATATAGTGCAAAACAATCTTTATTTACGATAATGTATCTTATTTCCTTAATAACGGAAAGAATTTGGGAAGAATTTGAGAATGAGGGAAGAGGGGAGCGGGAGATCGACAGGCGGATTGGCGCATAGTCTGCCGTCAAGCGGGCGCTGTACCGGTCCGTCGTGGTGAAGAGAGAGCTGAGCCAAAAAGAAAAGCTCTCGAGTTACCGGTCGATCTACGTTCCCACCCTCATCTATGGTCATGAGCTTTGGGTCATGACCGAAAGAACGAGATCACGGA
>JAUZNJ010004449.1:0-18493 GCA_034780135.1 Jordanella pulchra | reverse complement strand
ATCCATCCATCCATCCATCCATCCATCCATCCATCCATCCATCCATCCATCCATCCATCCATCCATCCATCAAATCACAATTATAGTCACTATATATGTCAGATATCAGGAAAGTAATATAATTGCAGAACAGTTAATCAGGGAAATAAAGAGAATGATTACAATGGCCAATGACAATATAATCACCAAGTTTTCGTAGATAAAAGGGATTTGACTACTGTTCCATTTTGATCTCCATAAAGATTATCAAAAATGCAGAATAAATAACTACATTTTTTCCTAAAATAGAATGAATACATGTTTCTAAAAAAAAAAAAAAAAAAAAAAAAAAGGAGAACATGGTTTGACCGGTGCACAAGAGACATGATATTGATCTGAGCACTCTGACTGCAATGTGATTATCAGATTGACATCTGCCATGCTGGTCTCTGTGGTCGGCACCATGAATGAACAAGCACTGCAGACGTTTCTACTTTACTCTGACATTGTTCATGGTACAGTATTTTTCTAGAATACAGAGGCCAATACACCCCATAACCAGGGGAGAGGGTAATTAGAGAGAAGAAAAACTTCACACATACAAAACAAAATTACTGTGATAGCTATTAGGAATGGGCAATTATTAGCATTTGAAATCTAATGACAATTAAACAAAATACAATTTTTAAGTTGCAGAGGCCCCCAATTTTGTTCATATTACATTCAACATGAGTAAGTAGCTATATTTCTCACTCCGACCCTTTAGGTGGCGATAATACACTTAAAGTATGTTAGCAAACATACAGAAAGGAAGACAGTTCCAGCTAGCTAGCAGATTCCTGCATGCAAATAGAGTTTTGCCCTTTTTTCACAAAAAGGTAAAAGACTTCCAACAATAGACTTTGGACAAGCAAGCTTTCAAGGTCATGAAAGGTACCTAAACCCCCGTTTACATGCTTGCTGTTTGTGCAATGGAAAAATCTAAGTAAAATCGCAGTCTACATATGGATTTAAAATATTCACAGTTATATATTGGGCTAAATCCTTCAGCCCCAATCCCTATTAAAACATTATTTCTTATTAACTTAATTCTGTTTCTTACAAAGTTTTAGTTTTGTAAAAACATTACGTTTCTTTGAAAATCATATTAAACCCTAAAACTTTTGGCTATAATCAATTTGTACAATCTAACTTCTTAACTCACAGCTTGCATCCTGTTAATGCTATTTCACGACTGCAGTGTCGTACCTATTTACGCGCCCTTTCCATCAGTCAACTATAGGCAGGGCTTCACACATGGACCCACCTACACACAAACATCCCTGCTGGTAATCAAACATTTTGTTGACTGGACCAGCACAAGCTGCACTTTAGGTACATGCTATATAATTTTTTTTCTTCTAAGGGCGCTTTATATTTTCGACAGTGGTTTTGAATTTTTTGTATGCATATGATGGACGCATCCTAAGCTAAAAATGTGTGCAAAGTTTCTTCATGGTTTCATAATGACAATAAAGATTCTTTATTCTTTATTTAATTTTGCTCTGGGATAAATAAAGCATTTTTGAATAGATTTGAATTATTATTATTGAAGGATGTGATTAAAACTAGATCCACAGCAGACACTTTGTTTTTGAAGATGGTATAGTATGTCGGCAGCTAACTAAATAAATCAGGTGGAAGCATTAAGGACAATTAGAAGGCAACCAATCTATGACACTAAATATATAATAACCTACAAATTGTTGCATCCGACTGATGTATGTATAACATTTGATACAGAGCACTGAGCTGTTCAAGTAAAATCCTATATTCCCAGAGCCAGACATGCCAATACATGGATACCAATGATATATTTGTCCTGCTGGGTGGATTCTTACTGCTCTTAATGCTTCCGATGTGTATTTTTAGTTGCTGAAATTCTAAAGCCCACACAACTGGAGGGGAATTGAGGTGTAGGAAAAGACAGAAAAGAGACAGGAAATGCATTATCAACTGTCCTTCCTTTTATCTATTTATCTCTTTAAGCACAAATCGTTATATTTATCTTTTCAGACCTCAAAAGTTGATGGTTTTATGAATGCATCTATCTGTTATCCACCAATCCAGGCCATTTATTTCATATCTATATGTCCATCTATCCATTATGTATGTCGATAACAGTCTCCTTCACCATCCTTTTAAGGTTTGTCCAGTTCTCTGTTTATCTGGCTAAAGTGTGACTCTTGCGGTAATAAGGCTTGTGGGAAGGTTGTGACCCGAGCTGCTGACACCATCACAACAGAAACGGATCAGCAGATAGCAGCTGAAAGGTTGGAGGACAGTCAGTGACATATTTCTGTCGAAGGAGAGATAAAACACACAATAACTTAAAGAAAGGAAGACTCAAGAAGTCCCCCCTCCTAACTGGAGAGTAAATAGACGAAAAGGCTGTTTAGTCGTCTCCATCTCTACTCATTCTAAGACTCAATGCGTCACCGTTTCAAACTCTCGGTGTGAAGAAATCCCCACAATGTTAAGGGAACAGTGGAGGCCAGTAAATGCCACTTTCTGAACACAAAACCAAAAGGGGTGAAATTTACAGTTGCACATAAAGCTCAGTGTGGGTTTTTTCACTCTCTAAGGGAACGCAGCTCAGACTCCAGTCCCTCTAACTTCTAAGAAGCATTCATAGGGAAAGTAGAAGGTAAAATCCTGTAATGGACGTTTTAATTTTCTCTTGTAATGAAATTCCTGGTTCAGGGAAAAAAAGACTCTTGTTGAAGTCAGGCTGCACAGAAGCTCTGTCTCTATATAAAATATTCTAGCAGCCCAGAGAACAGTGGTGTGACCCACTGGTACCAGGCCCTGTTCAAATTTTAAGCCTCATAATCCGTTCTGACAAACCCGGTACCAACCAGACTTGCTGCTCTAATGTGCAGAACAGTGAAAATACTTAAGTTTAACTAAATCTCAGTAACATATTTTAATTGCACAACAACCAGATTTAGAATAAACTTAAGAAAAATACCCAATATATATATTTTTTAGGTATCACAACCAACTATAATCTAGAGAGAGATTGAAGTTTATTTTGCTAGGTAAGATCTTTAGCTCTTGCAAATAGTCCAAAAGAAATAAACAGTGCATATCATTTCAGTCTGTATGAGCTTCCCATGAGAACCTTGATTAAATAAAAACAATAGCCAGCATTAACATAAACATTTCAAGCATGGAATGAGGAAGTTTCTTTTATTTAAAACAGGAAAGATACTCTCACTCTCGCAAACAAACAATACTAATTATTACAGCAACTTAAAAGAGACATTATGTAAGTTTTTACTAAAAAAAATACATCTTTAAAATAGCCTTTTTATTTGACCCTTCACAACTAAAACATAATTTGATGAGCCGACCGACGCCTGAGTAGTTCAGCGCTGATGCATCTAGAAGCCTGTAGCCTGTTTTCCTGAGTTTACTGCGGGTTGGAAATTCCGACGCTGTTCGGTGGATATAACACCAAACGCCTCCATGTTAAATGAGTCCAACCTAGAAAACAATCGAGGCGTTAAGGTTCAAGATTGGTTTTTGTGGATATTTTCACAAGCAACCAGCATCCAGCTCAACTGAGACACCAACTCCATGTAAGGTGAAAAAAGTAAATAGAGAAAAAAAAAAACCTTGTCAAATTCGAACGTGAACTACAGAGAAGAGTGCTGCAGTTCTGAGTTCAGGCCACAGGTGGCAGTATCATTAAAAAACTCTGTAACGCCTCTTTAAGCAAATAAGAAAAAAATATAAAAACCTAATAAATATGATCAGCTAAAGGAAAATAAAGTGTTTTTCCGCTCTTTTTTTACTGCTATGTGGAGACATTCGGCACTTTAGCTTAAGCTGTTGAATCATAAATGTTCATTAAAATTCACAGATCTGCAATCAGACTCAGATCAGCTTTAAATAATTTTTAATATTCAACTTTCTGTCTGGTTTGATTTAATTACTAAAGACTTTAAGCTTAATTTTCTGTCATCTTTACAAAGGAAATAGGAAACCCATGCAAGACCCAAAAGATGTGAGGAAATGTGGTTTAGATATCTCAAAGTGATTAAATAAAATTCCATAAATATTTCACAATCCTTTACTCAAAGATACTACACCAGGTCAGGAGAAAATCTGAACCCGTAGGATAGAGTAAGCCCTGAGACCGACTAAGGTTACACTACCAAATATTGGATGAACTTATCCTAAATATCTGTTTTGATGTTTCCAAATCATCACAATATATTTATTATTTAGGTTAACCATTTGTCTTTTTCTGTAAATAGAATATTTTCAAATGGAGTATGAAAGAAAATAAAGCATATAATGTAAAATATAGTAAAATTAGATACCTGTAGATCTGAGAAAGATATGCAATGGTCTCCAGCTTTCCTTTTATCTCTACATTTGATCAAAAGTTTGATTATTGTTATTTTTAGTATTTTTTTCTTTAGGTAATGGCAATAAAAAAAATAATCATACAGAAAACTGAAGCCTAATAACTATATATCTACTATAAAATAACACTGTCAAATGAAGCAACAACTCAGTTCATATTAAATAGAAGCCTTAACTCTTTTTTTTTTTTTGAGCTTTTTACAGCACTAGTGGCTTGTTTTTCTGACAGTAGGTTGACAGGAAAGGGGGGAGAGACATGCGGGAAAGGACCACAAGCCGGATTCGAACCTGGATCGCCCGCGTTGAGGACTAAGGCCTCCATACATGGGTCGTGCGCTCTAACCACTGCGCCACCTGCACGCCCCAAGCCTTAACTCCTTAAGAATGAGTCGGACTCTGCTTTGCCTGTTAATTACTCCTTATTTGTTTCAATTTTAAGATAAGGCCTGGTGTGGTGATTACTTCATCTACCTGCCCAGTAGGTGCTGCTAATGGTTTCTGAAGACATCTGTGTAAACCCAGGATTAGAATGTGAGCAGAAAAATACCAACAAAGCTTAATTTAAAGAGACAGTGAAGCGATATCTGCTGTTTTAAGACTGTGAATTATTATTACATTGCAGGAACACATATATACAAACTACATTACGAACTACAGAAATCTGATTATTTCTTTTCAGATTTTTACTTCTTCTACTTTTAGATGTTTAAGATACCACTTATGTCTGCAAATTATGATTTAGGCACATCCTCAGCTAAATTTATATTGTTGTGTATTTTTGGACTAAGATAATAGATAACACTGCATCTCTCCAGTTTAAAGTGAAAATGGTTCATCTCTATGAGAACCGTCTACAAATGCGTCGCAGGTATCCACAAAGAGGAACAAGGGAAAGTGGGGGAAAAAAAAGGCAGCATGGAAGAGATGGTAGAGGAGGTAGCAAAGAGCGGTGAAGAAGTGGAGCGGGGGAGGATAAAAGTAGGGAGATAAATCATTGGAAGCCCAAAGCGACAGAGAAGGAGGAGAGAAAGAGGGGAAAAAAAGATTACGCTAGAAAATAATGATGAGGAAAGAAGGAAGGGAGCGTCAGTTATGAGAGGATGAAGCACAAGGGAACGTGACGAATGGATGGAGTGAATGAAGCCTTCAGCTCCACCACGTCCTCGTATGAATACAAGAAAATTACCCTCAGCTATATGAGCTGAGAAATTCCTCAAGACAAGGGCACACACAGACATACAAAATGCATCTTGAATCTAAAGCCCACAGAGCGATGTCTGTCCTCTGAACAAAGCCAACGACACCATCGCCATGGCAGAGCTCATCAGCGTGTTCAGAAATCCCATCGCCAGGCGACGCAAACTCAAGCTCCTTCCTACTAAAACACTCGGCCTCAGTTCTGGGAGGGATACTAACTGGAAACTAACCAGTGATGATTATGGGATATGTCACAGCATGTTAGCTGCAACACCCTGCAGGAGAACAACAGGTTAAATAAGTCATCCATCATAAGTGCAATCCCAGAATCCTCTATTGTTCCCACTTTTACTGGAGAATGAAACTGAAAACCATTCCCTGAGGTGAAAAAGAAAATGATATATCGCTCATGCTTTTATAACTTGCTTCCCAGGAGTCAGACTTTCTAGAATCTAGATACATCCAGACTTTGTATATGTCTTTTTAAAGTTTTTTCTTTGGACTCTTGCAGTTTTTTTTTTTAAATGTTGGCCGATTAACTGACATATTTTTCTAAAGAATGTTATTCATATCTATTAGCAGGAATCATTTGGACAACAAGGCCTCTAAACTCTTAATGAACTAAGAGTATTTACCAAGGTTTATCACTTTTTTCTTTCTCTTGGTAGATCAGTATGGACAGTGATGATGCATAGAATTGATGATTATAGTGATTATAAGATAAAACCTTAAGTTATTTAATATCTTCTGAACACTTTGTTAGATCCTGTTTCCTGATTAATTTATATGACAACAAGTAAATAAACCCAAAAACCCAGAACAACATTGTGATGATTAACATAGTCATGGAAAAATATTAAGATCAACCTTTTTCTCTTCAGTTTCTAGTTTGTTTTAATGTCAAGTTCAACTAAAATGGGTTTTTTATTTGTTTGTAAGTGCCTAATCTTAGAGATAATAACCAGCCAAGTTGCATGTTTTTTTTTTTTTATAATAACCAGAATTATCTACATTTTTACATAAATAGCTACCAATGAACTATTACGACAAGTGATATTTAATCACAAGAGCTGGTAACTGTTTACGTACCTGTTGTTTTGGAAAGCCAGGGTGGTTTTAATAACTTTCTCCATGATTATACATATTATTTAGGGTTGCTAACATCTTGGGTAAATATTGATGTTTAAACTAAAATATATTTTATCATAAAAACAGATGCGAGTCAATATTCTTCAATAAAAATAACCGAAAGCAACGATTTTTTTTTTGTTTATCTCAAGATGAGCATTTCGTCGCTCAGCTTTTAGTGGCTGTAAGTAAGCGCTTGCAAAATCCCTTCAGCTGTCAGGGTAAGATGGGAAATAGGGGGGAAATTTTCACGGGGATCTCAGCGAAGGAAGAGTTTCCTCAAAACATCATGGTTAGCAGCCAGAAGTTAACTTGGGGATATTTGACTATTGACTGTTTCAGTTTCACATTACACATTATAATGAACACAGAACCATGGCAGAAATAAAAAACCAAAAAAGCAAACAGGAACGATTTCTTTGACACAAACGACCCTTCCAATGCTTTACCATCAGAGGCTCCTTCATGGCATCCCACTTTCTTAGCTGATCATGACATCATTAGAGGCAAACACTTGAAGCGCTGTCACTCTCCCCACTGCCGCCCTTACTTGTCAGTAATTATTCCCTGTGTTATTCTAAGTGCCTGTGGATCCATGAGCCAACTAAAAGCCTGTAAATGTAGGGAAGTGGAGCAATTCTGGGCCGACAGAGGACGAAAAAAATGCTGTTAATTAGAACAAAGTGCCTTGTCCCTCCTCCCCTCCCAGTCTTTTCCCCGGGGGAGAAGAAATCACTACACTAGTTTTAAAGTATTCAAGTGAGATGGAACAATTCTGTTACAAAAATAAACATTTAAAGTAAAGAGGAAAAAAACTATTACTAAAGAGCTTCACAGCAAAACATGACTGACAAGCTGACAAACTGATGAAAGTGGTGCCAACTAAGAATTCAAATGATGTAAAACATAAAATGATTTTAAAAATGATCTTTTTAGTAAAATAAAGACTGATGAAAGCATTATATTTCAATAATAAATGAGTGATTTAACATATTTTTTTTTGTCAGACTCGGATCTTTCTGAAGATTCTTTTATTGCGATAGTTTAGAATAGGAAGCTGTCATTAAATATTCGTTTCTGTGTATAATACGTACTCCCTCAATATTCTCATTTTATCTCTAGTATGATAGTAATCTTTTTTTTTATTGCTGTTTGTGAAAAATGTGAATAAATTATTGCTCTTGAATGAGGATTTTTTTTTTTCACTTTCATCCAACAATATCATACCAAACATAGATGAGAAGTGATCGCCACACAATATATAAGAAGTAGAAAGAAATGCATAGAGGGTAAGAAACAAGTAGCATTTGGGATAAAATTTGAATGCAGGAGCTGAAATGTTGAGATTTCTTTGCCAGGTTTGATAGATGAGTGAATACACTTCTTTTTCTCTTTCCTTTAGTCATAGTATGTGACCAGCACCCTTTAAACATTCAGGTCTGCTGAATTATTTACTCAAGAGGAGATGATTTACACGTTTTTTAACCTTTTAATACTTTTTGACTGAAGTTTTTTCCCTTCGTAGTTCCACGTTATACTTGTAGACATGTTACTCCCAACTCACTGAAACATCTTACCAGTCTGACTTCATTTTTCCTGAAAAGGCTGTATTTTTGATGCATCATGGAAATAAAAAAAAATTCTCTTAATTCTAATTTATGCTTTATTTTTAATAAATATATATATTATTGCAAATTGGGAAAAAGACCAGCACCCTTAATAAAAATTGCAAACTGAAAATACCAGCTGTAGATGAACGATTACAGCTGATTTTTCTATACTTTAAACCCTTAATCAGAAGAGAAACATGCTGAAAAGCAAAGAGATTACCAACAACTCTAGATTGTAGCATTCAGTGCAAAATATAATTAAAACACAAGTCCCAGAGGCAGTAAGAAAGCTGAAATTCTCTGATCTAAATAGAGATTTTTTTCATTAGAGTCCTTGTTTTCTTTTTATTCTTATGATTGCATTTTAAACACAAACTCAGGTCAAGTCTTTGTAGACTTCTGAGAAATGTGCTCCTGTGAGATTAACAGAAAGCCTTAGTAACTTTTTTTTTATTTTTTTTGCTTCAAACAAAAGCCAACTAGCTTTAAGTAAAAACACATCCAGCATTCATCAGTAGAGCTAGAAAAGATCACAGGACAAAGCCTGCTTTTTCTGCAGATTCAAATATTCACTCAATCTTTCAGGCTGGCAGCTGCCACCATCTTGCCTTCCGCTTTTTTCCTCTTGCACCCGACAGAAAACACAGAGCCATTCCTTGTGAACATTCAGCCGCTGACGGTCCACATCAGGATGCCTGCTGCATCCTGTGTTTTATTATCCTTTCATTCTGACAGCTGGTGGAGCTGGAGGAGCCATTTCCCTTCACAGATTTCAAACAGGATATATAAACCTGCCTGTTCTCTTACACCTCTCCTACACAGCCGCACAAAACCCTCAGGGTCATTCACAGCAATTATGACATTATATTCGGTTTGATCTGCCTACCAGCTCAAATTATGAGGCAGATTGGTTTCTATCTGCGGAGCAGCAGAGGGAATGGAGGACGAAGACCAGCGAAAGCAGGAAAGAAAATCTGCTTTGATTCCTCGCAGGCAGAGCTGCCAAACATTAGTAAGTTTTGTGTCACGTTTGTGTAAAAATACAAAGGTTTATGCAAGATGAACGGAGGAGATGCTTTTAAATCAAAACTACCAAGCAGAATTAGTTTTATCTCTCCACCAGAGTAATTCACAAATGTTTTGAACCCTGCCACATTTCTTGGCTTATTTTTTACTTCCAAGCAGTCAGACAATCTTTTATTTTTTTATGTGATCTCTTATTTGGATTTTTTCAGATTCATCTTTTTTTTGTGTTTTTTTTTTTACTCATTCTTATTCAGTTGACAAACTATGAGCAGCATGTCTGTTAAGCAGCAGACTGGAGGCTAGTTACCCAAGCAGAAAGTTTACTTAATTAGCCAGCTATCAAATCTCAAACACAACCGTATGAAGAATAGAAAGCTAATAGAGGATAATACTTTAAAAACAAAAAAAGCTAATTTATTTTAATTGATCTGCAATCTCTTATCTATTCTACTTTAGTAGCCCTTGGAATCATTGCCACTTCTCTGTCATCTAATAAATATTCAAATGTTTCTGACTACTTTTATGCCATGGTGTTTTCATTCACAATTTTTTGGGAGCTAAAAAAATAATCTAATTGCAGGTTTAATGAAAACAGAGACTAGCTGAAATAGGAGAAGATATCAGGCCTACATCTATGAGAAATGATCAATGTTTGAAAGTCACAGGTTCACCAGACATATGAGCCAAAACCTTCAGTTAAAACGCCTTTTTGCATCAGACTGTTTTATCATTGGTGGTTTTATTCCTCATAGATTCAGCAAATAAACCTTTTTTCTTTTGTATTACGACTGTCTGCTGGTTAAATTAAAAATAGTTCATTTCCCAGTTGTCTCTAATGTGTAGACTCAACAGTATCTCATCAAACTACAGAGCCTCTCGAGTCTCCAGATAAACTTGTACCTTGGCCAATTCAAACACCTACTTTGGGTCCACCTGTTACGATCTTGTCTCAAACATCTCCTGTTTTGTCTCTTTAAACAAATTAATGTACTTAACTATTGGCTGGTAACCATTTATTTTGTGGCAAAGGACATTCATTTGTTCCAACCAAGGGGACGTTTGGCACCTGCTCAGGAAGCCAATGATTCAGTTTCTATGAGCTATTTATTTTGATTTAGAATTCCAATGAATAACATCAAGCAGGGCACAGTTATTTTTTGTTTGCTATTTGGGCCAGAACGCAAATTACTGGCAACAGCAAATGTGTTCAAATTAATTGTTAGCAATTTAATTAAAAAGGCTGTGAGAATTCACCATCAGGGAACGTGCGATACATCTCCAACGGTTTCAGTTCATTGGTTAGTTTACAGGTACGACATGGGAAAAAGGAGGGACAAAAAGGAGTGGCACACTGTAGTAATAAAATGAGAATAAACACAGTTGTTTCATTGTGAAGTCTGAACATAAATCTTCATAAAAATGATATACATCACCCCTTTATTTTCATTTTAATTTGTTCTTACGCTGTAAATTTTTCCAACCTTAAAGTCTTTTTTTTTATTACTCCCTGTTTTTGGACTTTTGCTTCAAAATGCCTGTAACAGTGCTCCTGCCACACCTAAATTTACCCACTGAAGGACAATAATGATTATTCTATTCTATTCTATTCTGAATTTGTGTCACTTTTCAGATGATTTAATGATAGATCATGTCTTAG
Organism: Jordanella pulchra; assembly: GCA_034780135.1. Lineage (NCBI taxonomy): Eukaryota > Metazoa > Chordata > Actinopteri > Cyprinodontiformes > Cyprinodontidae > Jordanella > Jordanella pulchra. The sequence goes on along the minus strand of JAUZNJ010004449.1, from coordinate 7,480 downwards.
AGCAGATTGTACAAAATGACTTTAACTTGTTGTTGTCATATTATGTGCAGCTAGCTAGCAGCTAACTGACCAGCAATCACCTTATGATAATTAATGGAATAAAAAAAAAATCAGACAATATTATAAATCAAAAACCACTCTTCCTTTGAAAATAAGCCGGTAATGGACTAAAAACGAATGCACAAATATAAAAGTCTAAAGAAAGACTTTAATAGACCTTCAGAAAGTCAAAAGACCAACACAACATGACTGCCCTCAAGGTTGGAGTTGAAAAAGGGAAGGAATGAGTAATAAATTAATTCTTTGTATTGCATTGAATTGGATTAATTTGAATTCATATAGAATGGATGCATCTTAAATGTGCGTTCATTCTAATCTGTTTGCCTGGTAAATTGCATTGAGCTGTGAAACGGTGTTAGACAAATATGACTCAATGAGATCAAATTGAACATTGAAGCATAACTTCTACCATATCAGAGGCTTATTTGGTCTCCTAAATAATTAACATGTAGTTGAGAACTTGAAATTGGGAAAAATAAAATGTTTGTTCAAGCTTCTATATATTGCTGTTTGTTGCTTCATTTATGCACTTCCCTCTAAAGTGTGTTGAGATTATGATGCAAACACAACAAAATACACTCTGCGTTTCTGATTACGTGTTGTGTGGGATAAAGTCAATCAGCTGGAAAATAGCTGCTAAGGTTGAGTTGAGGTGATAAAGATATAATCCCACCGAGGGCTTTACCTGCAGGTTGTTGCTTGGAAAGACTAAGCAGGTGTAACGATGCATAATTAAGATGATAAAGTTTAGGCTATTTTTTTGTTCTACAGTGAAGATAAACATTTATCGTTTATGAATAATGATTAAGAACTAGAGTTCATAACATCTTAATAATCAGTTCATCTGGTCTGTGGATTAATATGGTTAAATATTCTTACCCTTGTCAGATTAAGGTCTAAAATAAATTTTTTAATTAACAAAATTGCTTTAAATTAAAAGGAGAATTAGCAATAAGCCGGCTTTTATTCATATTTAATCAATGGCAATGAAACACGAAAACTATTAATACTTTCTCAGTAATTACTGATTAAAAATCCTTATTTGGCATTACAGTAGTAAAACAACTCTAACAATTGCTTAACAATTTATTTTCATGCAAGTTTTAAATAGCATTTTTTAAACCAGATTTATCTTTTGTATTTAGCTCAAAATTGTTGATGATGGAAGACCTCCCTGCACTCACCCTAATTTGTTAGTTGGCTCCACAGATCAAAAATAAGGACCTGGTCTAAACCTGAAGATTACATTAAAAGGAAATTTTAAAGCTGATTCTTTTGTTGTTCTTGTTTTTCTTTATTATTCCCCGTATTCTTTAAAACAGAGGAAGATTTTTCTGTTTCATATTTACTTTCTGTTGGCATTTTAGAGGGATTGGTATGAGCCCCATTCAGCATCAAATATCCATGCACCGCAGTAAAACTTCTTCCAGGCCTGTTTTAAACTGACATTTTTCCACATCTCAGCTGTGTTCTTCAAACATGTGCTCCTCTCCTGCTGTGGGTACAATCAACCATTCTTCCCCCTCTGTCCACTAAAAGCTCTCCAAGTGAGTAACCTTTTCAATCCTCCACAGCCCTCCTTTCATCAAAGCACTCTGAACAACTCTGTATGAATCCATTTCCTGTTGCCTTGGCTTTCTCAATACATCTACCTGCCTCCCTGCCTCCGTGATCCACGTGACCCAACGACCCTCTCCGCCCTCTCTATCCGGGCTTAAGGGTCCACGTGGTGTGGAGCAGATTAAGTTCTTGACATCACCAGGCCAGATGTTTATGACCGAAATAGACGGCTTCACCTCCATCTCAAACAAAGCATCTCTTGACTCAATCCCGTGTTTCTAAGCGTGTGGCCTACTCAGTGTCTTGGAGCCAGATCATTGGACAACCTGACGTTGCTACAGATTCCTCCCTGAGCTCTCTTCTGTGAGCCAGTAAAAAGATCAAACAGGCAGAGCAGCGCCTGCTGTAACATACACATTAGCATGATTAAATTGGTTGTTGCCTTCCCATTTATTAAAAGCCCATGTGGGCATGGTGGGAGGTCTATTCAGGCAGCGAGTTGAGAAGAGGAAGGATGCGTAGAAGTGTCAGGAATGTGCCTGAAGCCGACATTAACCACACAGAGTGGTTAATCAGTAATACCGGTTTACTTTTCACACTGAGAAGGTAGTTTTAGGCATGTTGGCAGTGGGGATTTTTCCCAAAAGCTTCTCAAATATAAATGTGGGATCAGTGGTTAAAGCTTTGATACCAATCTCATTCAGACGACACATTTTAGCTATAATCAGGATGTTTTTTGTATGCCTCACTTTTTATTTAGAAAACAGGATTGGGGGTCAAAGTCAACCTACCCTTTACAGCTTTGATCCATCAATGAAGGCCAGAAAGGTTATCATGTGTGAAGCTGTAAGCCATTGCTGCAGAAGAAGGTTGTAGTGACAACTTGGTCGGTGCATTCTGGGCAACCTTTGTGGCTTAGATTGTATTTACAAACAAGACAATAGGGACTGAGAAAGAAGTAAACGTGATCTCATCTACCATCAGGGTTTTAAAACAGTGGCACAGACCATAACACCATGCAATGATGTAAAATCAAATATTTAACCCCTTGGTGCCTATTGTTGCATATATGCAGCAAACCATATGTACAGCTTAAACAGAAAAAACAGCATATACATTCACCTAATGCCAGCTATTTTACATTCACTGCAGATCTATGAGCATTGTTTCCGGTCCAACCGGTCCCTGACAATATGTGTACTCATTGATTGATGTTACGAATGTTAAAAATGACCAACATATCTAAACTTCTATTCATCTTTTGTGCATTAGTCAAAGTAATAACCTGTATTTGGCAACTTAGAGACAAAAAACAAACAAAAAATATCTTATATCCACGTACATAAATGCAGCCATGGAGGACTTAAGATGCTGTAGATGGCAGCACTAGTTGGATGTATGGGTATTAGTACATGGAGCTATACTGTTGTCAAAACTGGTTTAAACTAGCGCTTTGGGTCTATACTGAACAAGCACAAGGAAATGCAGCTATCAGTCTGTTGGAACTTGAGGGTCATTGAGAGGAAAGACTTTTTAAAGACAGTTTTTCAATCCTGCCAAATGTCTTGAATGTGGGGGATCCGCCTAATTTCAACAGCCTGGTCCTGATTGACTACGACGGTTTACCTGGGATGTTTGAAAATCAGCACAAGTCTTTGCAGAGCAAATGGATTTTAAAGGGAGCTCACTGCCACAGACAATCAAACTAACGGGAAATTAATATTATTGTTTTTAACGTCATCCGCTAGTGAATCCATCTATCCTGGACCAGCAGGAAAACTACCTGCACGTAACCTTCCCCATGATTGCCAAAGGTTCAGTAGTCTTCTTGCCAAGCTTTAAAGCGCTTGGATATTAAGGTTGTGATATTCATCATCATCTTTGCAATGTTTTTATGTAGACAATTCAGAACCAAATCAGGGGTGGGAGCACTTTGATTGAAAAGCAAACTCAGGATATAAAGGTTAACAACTCTTTTCATTGTGGTTCTCTGGCTTCGTTAGAAAATGTGATTGAAGTGATTTTACTCTTCCACATCTCTGAAGAAGAACTGGACAGTTTAGATGGTCTACAGCACCAGCTGCTTAGAAGAATAACTTGAACTGCTTTGCTGCTTTGGTCAAACAGGGGGCATCAGTGATTTCATAGAAGCGATTGTTAAATCGAGCTCAGTTTTTTCTTTGTTTTTTTTTTTTTTTAAAGCTTGTGGTCGTATTTTCCCACAGGCCACTTTCTGTGAACGCAGACCTTCTCCCCACTTTGTTCTCCTCTCTCAGCAGTTTACAAGAGGGGGGGATTAGACGCAGAAGCGTGTCTCTCTCCAACGTCTGCTGGAGAGCAGAGTCGCCTAATCTTCTTTGCTGAGAGGAGGCAATTTCAGAGAAGTGACCTGTGCTTCACTTTCTCAACCTCCTCTTCCTCTTCGTTTCTCAAAGTTCAGCACAAACACATCACTGCATCCTTCCTTCCTTCGATTCATCACACCCACTTTTGCTTTTCCATTTTCCTGCTAGATAACTCCACACTCATCAGCATGCAGCACCGTGCAGCTGCTCCTCAGGACCCAGCAGCCTGGCAGACAGGCGGCTGACTTGTCAATAAAAGAATCACGGTAACAGGGCGCCTCAGCAAGGCCTCCAGCTCTTCACAGACGTCTCTCTCAGCAGCCTGCACTCTCTCGCTTAATGAGTATATAATTGTTGAGCAAGCGAAAAAAGAAAATTGGTAAAAGTAAGGCAGCAGGAGCGATGGTGAGGTGAGAAATATGATTGAGAAGTAATTTACTGAGGAAAAGCACAAGGAAGAATTGTTTCCCAATCCCGCGGACAGCCTAAAACATAAAACAGACAATTTGCTCTAAAAGTTGCACTGCAGTTGAATCAGTGCAGAGAGAAGGAGGGGAAAGGGACTATCAGAAGAGCTGTGGGGGGGACCTGGTTCCCCCTCGGAGGTGACATTGAGTTTCAAGGACAAATCTGGAAATATCCCACAGAGCCGCCACAAGGTAGACATGTGCTGTGAAGGAGCCCTGCTGGAACAATCTGGAGAGGAGAGAAGCTGATCAAAGATGCTGAGAGGTGTTTCCATGTTTCTTTGGGTTTTTCACACGTTCATTGAACACAGGAGGACATTTTGGACCTCCTCTGCAAACTCTTCATTATTTATGCACAAAAGAATGTTGTTTTTTTTAAAATAAAATACTAATCTATGCTTCCGTTTAAAGTTGTTTTTGTTTTTTGACAAATCCAAAAACGTTAGAACAGGAAATGACTGAAAGGATTGTATAGTCCTAAACCTTTGCAGGTTTTTCAGTCGCCGGGGTTTTAAGAAGCATAATTGGACTTGGGTGAAAAAATGAATAAAGGGATAATGCATGGATGGAGGATCGTTTTAAGTAAGTTAAAGAAAGTCAAGCTAATCATTTTTTTTTTAGTTTTTCACAGTATAGAACAGGTTGTGATCTCCTTATTCTGCACCATCTGCTCGCTGTCATGTTCTCTCTCCTACATGTATAGATGCTGATATAAACGCTCCACAGAACATTTTTCTAAATTAGCCACAGCATCAATGTCTGTAAACACTTCATCTCAACAATTCTCACTTTTTGCAAAAAACAGAAGAATACCAAACTGACCTATTAACAGATAAAGACTAAAGTAATGATGTGATGTTTTTTAAAAGTATGTCCAGTGAGGTATTACAGCACCAGAAAACAGAGGATTATTATCTTATTCAAGAAACTCTGGAGACGTCTCATGGTGGAGAAAATTTCCCCCAACTAATTCAGTTAGAGTTTATGCTCCTGATTTCTTAAAAAATCCATCTGTTGAAGCCTTAAGAAAACTAAATGGTTCATTAGCTTTAGAAGTGAAAGAAAATGTATCATTTTAAAAACACAGACAAGAGAAATGAAACTTAATGAGCTGAATATTTTACAACTATTTATTTTACTGCTATGTAATTCATAAAAAAATGAGTCTTTAATCATCTCACTGAATAAGTACGAGTCTGTAAAGAAACATTTCTGTCAATAAGGACATCCATTATCAATTTATGTGAGCAACAAACCCTTTGAATTTAATTTTCCTCCAGCAGGACAAATAGTAGGTGCAGTTTTTTTTTTTTATTCGATAAAAATGAGTTTTAATATTACTCTCTAGCATAGGATGTTTTGGAATGCACTCAGAGCCACACTCCAACAGCCACCCAAGTTGATTTTAAAGGAATCTATGCCTCGATCGAAGAGCTCCCAGCATTATTCCCTCCCTCCTAAAGAGCCGGAGCAGCAGAGCATTAAACGCGGTGCCCGTCTCCAGGCAGCGGAGGCCATCTTCACTGGGGGCAACATGATGGATGTAATGCACGTACCCTTATCTGTCATTAAGCCCTGCTCTGCCCTCCCTCTGCCTCTCAGCAGGAGGAGGACAGAAGGGTTTCAATCAGATTAGTGGGGAATATAACTCCAGAGAGACACGGCGAGGCTGAAAGCCAATCAGTCTTGTCGACGTGGAGAAGACATAGGCTTCACGGCAGGAGGATCTTTCTCAGAGACTCTCTGACTTGCCTTGGTTTATGTCAGCCTTCTGACCTTGTTCTACCTCCTCTTTTTTCTATTCCCCCCCACCTGGCATATCGCTACTGATGTTGGTCACTGATAAATTCCTACTGGATCCCACAATATCTAAAAACAGCAGTTACAGCAGTTTTAATTAAAGACTCTAGACTCTCTAACAGATGAGTAGTTACAAGTTTTTTTTTCTTTAGAAGTATTTTTTTGTGCCATTTGGGGTAATTTCAGTGAATATAAAGCCTAACAAACAACGGTTTTACGATGTAAAATCAGCAGGTTTAGATTCTGTTATCGGTATGGATTAGCAAAAAGCGAAATGACAGAAGAATCTAGTTTATTTGTTGTTCATTTGTTTGTTGCAAAGCTGAATAAAATGCTCTAAAGTATCCACACTGGGAGAAAGTTTATAATATATATATATACCAAACCAGAGCAGAGATTTGTTAACTCTGCAACTGCTGTGTGACCCAAAAGTACGTGTTTGGTTGTAGATTTCAACAGTGTAAGAAAGTTAACATCCCTCTGCAGCCGCTGCTTTGATCTGATAAGAAAAACATAACTTTAATCTGACTCATTTTTCAAAAAGAAATATTTAGAAATATATACATTTATTTTGAAAGAGAATCCACTTTTTAATATATTTATCCATCTATTGTTGAATAATTCTTAGTGATTTAGATCAGCAATGACAAAAATAACCTCGATTCATTGAAAAAAGAATAAATACAGCTCAGTTTGCTCAACCGTCAGGTTTGAAGAGGATTTAATCATCTGTGCGAAGTTAGCTAAATATTTGGGGATCCATAGAATAAAACCACCAAAAGTGATAATAAAAACTCCCCTTTGCACCAAACCACCAAGAAATATTATGAGCAGAAAAAACTAGAATCCTGTTTCGAGATCATAGGAGAAGGATAACTGATCAATTAGGGATAACAAAGACAGAGGAATGACGACTGTATCTGATGCTATCTTGCAGGCTTCCCTGCTGTTTGTTAACCTGGATATAGAAACAAATTCTATTTCTATTTCAAAAAATGATGGTCAAGGAAAACTAGAAAACAATGAGAGCAGTTTTATAGCAGGTAATTTTAAAGAAGCACAACGAACTGGAAAATCATTTAATGCATTAGTGCTTTTTTTTTTTTTTTTTTGAGCTTTTTATGGCACTAGTGGCTCGTTTTTCTGACAGTAGGCTGACAGTAAGGGGGGAAGAGACATGCGGGAAAGGACCACAAGCCGGATTCGAACCTGGGTCGCCCACGTCGAGGACTAAGGCCTCCGTACATG
>JAUZNJ010004438.1:0-18496 GCA_034780135.1 Jordanella pulchra | reverse complement strand
TATATATACACACACACACACACACACACACACACACACAAACATTCAAAACGGTTTTCGGTTTTTAAACCCTCAAATAGTTTGTCAGTAATATAACTCCAAACTGATAACTACTTACTGCAGAATTAAACTGTTCATTTTATGACAATAGCCATTAGACAATCAACAATAAACAAATATATACAACCAAAATAGATCTAGAAACAACAGTCCTTTTCACCATCTAGCTTTTCCCACCAAACCACTTTAAGCATTTATGCTGCTAGTGCTTACTAAGCTACAATTCTTTAAGCTGTTATTTAACTTTAGCTGCAAATATTTTATGTTACATCAGTAACACATGAACTCAAGGTTACATTTGTGCAACTCCTAATTTGCTTCCGACACATTCTTATCTGATAGTCAATTATGAAAGATGTTATGCAATGTTTACAGCTCATAAAAAAAACAAAAAAAAAAAAAAAAAAAAACATTTCTCGATGCTTTAAGGCGGTAGCAAATATTGTTCCCCTGTAAAAGTTATTACTTTCCGCATTGTTGGTTTTTACATGTTTTTTATTTATCTAATCCAACATTGAACTCTCCTAGCATAACATAGTTGACTTTTAAAGTGCTTTAGGGTGAAGCGGATGTGCAGCATAAGTTCACTTCAAATGCGGAAAGAAGTACATTTTGGCAGGTCATGTAAAATCAGAAAAACTGCATTTATTCTCAATTAAGTTATTATGAGTGTCCTTTGTTGCATGTATTATTTTCAAGGACATTTCTGCTTCCCTATTGATGTTCCTAGTGCACCATTTTACAACTGAGCTTGTCGTCAACGGTCCTCCTCAGGATTCGAGACCACACACTAGATGCCATTTTACGTTACATTAACATAGAAATAAAAAAGCCCCTTCTATTCTCATCAAGCTTACCTTTTATCGGCACCCATGTTTTTTTTAAATCGAACTCTTCACTCCCAAAAAACCTAAAAGATAGAAACAATCAGATGTCTTTTTTTTTATCCAGCAGTTTGCCTGTCGATGAATTTGATTACAAATTTATTCACAAACGCATTTCCAAGAATTCAAGTGAAAAATGTAAGACTAAGGAAAATACGGTCCAACATAACATGGAGTCCAGCTCTACGCTAGGAGAGAGGACAAATGACAACGACGCCACCCAGAAATGACATAAAAAACGGTTACGATTTCAAATTTTACAGTGTAATAACTTACCGATGTATATTACTCTACCACGCTTTATTTTCTCCTAAACCCTATTTTTCCATAGGACCTTTTGAAAAATCAAAGAAATAGAACTCATTTAACGTCGAACGGCAGCTGACGACGCGAACGTCGATAGAACCTTCTTTATCCCAAGATGCATTGGGGCAGAGCCTATGGTAGTAAGGTTAATTACTCCCTGAATATTGCCTGACAGGCAGACGTTATCCACACAAATGATTAAAAAAAAGATTCTACAGTTTTGTATTGGACGATGCATCAAAATATACAATCTTATACAAGGTTATAGGTTGTTTCAGGAGCTGGATTTATATGTTTCATCGTCGAACAAGCGAATTTGCTTTAGTTGGGTGGGTCTTGATTTTTGCCTGTAAGTCACACCCGAGAGAAAAAATACACTAACAAGCGCCATTTTGAGTGAGCTTTTATCAACACGTAACATTTAGGATATGTTTGTGAGCTTTTTGAATATACGTTCAATAACTGTATGAGAATTCTACGCCGTTTCAAATTGAATGATTATTTAAAAAAACATTTACAAATTCCAAACTGTGAAAGACCCAGTGGAATATGTCTAGTTATACGTTTAATCAATTCAGTTTGCAGTGATTAAATAATGTATTTTTCATATACCATGTCTCCAATAATATGCCACAGAATTTATTTTTTCAGGTTAGAACAATTACGGTATTTAAACTTGTCTCGATGGAATGTAATGCGGTCTTAGATGAGATAGATCATCCTCCCCAGACAGTAAATGATTTCATAATCATGATCCGTTTTATTGGATCTATATATTGAATAATTTTTACCAGATTTTACCTTTGGATGATACTGCTTCAGAGGAAGACCAAACAGCAAACAGTCCCTGTAACTAAAAGTCTTGACAGGTCTTTTTTAATGAAGCGTTTTACTAGATTAGCTTTAATCTGTTTTCAATATGTAATTTGAAGCTGTCCACAGTGTTTAGATATTTTTATTATTTTATTTATCCTATATTATATCTTATATGTTTCATTCTATGTTCATTATCTGTTTTATGTTGCACGATTGTACCATAAAAAATTCCTAGTTTGTGAACTCCTTCACTAACAATGGCAATAAACCTTATTCTGATTCTACTGTTGTCTCAGACCAGAACAGCCTTACAATTTTATTTCTGCCTTCAAAAATGAAATACTTTCAGGAAAACTATATCTCTTTGATCTCTGCCCAGGATAGATCTGTGTATCAGCTAAACCTAATAAATGTTGATTTGGGCGACATGGCCTTAAAATCATATCACAATATTTTGTGGTACTTTTGTGATAATGATTAACACTTCCCATTAATTCTTTGAAGTCAGTCTTAGTTAACTGTATAGCTTTGAATGCATGCCACAACAATCAAAGCCCCAAAACATTACTCTTGAAAAAATACACAAGTTTAAAATGTTTCTTCACAACACCGATTAAATAAAAAAAGTGTGATTTATAGATAAACCACATGTAATCATTTTCTTTAAATTTGCCAGTGCCCAATTGTGGGGAAAAAATACGTAGCAATTCACCCATTTTCAGTTACTTTTAATCATTAGTTCTAATTTGTTTAGATGACAAAAAAAAAAATCAATGACTAGAAATTGATCACAATAACCATAAATGACCACCCCTAGTCATTAGCTAGAAAAAGCAGGAAAAGAAATTCATTGACCTTTTTTTTTTTTTAAATTTAAGGTCCCAACTACTTGGTAAATGGACACCTTATAAAACTACTTTTCTAACATAAACGTTTTATACAACATGTTTTCCAAAATGTATGCTGAATAGAAAATGATCTAGCTCAAGGTTGGCAATTTTACATAGTTTACTATATAAAAAAAACACTAATTGAATTTTCAGCAATGAAGCACTTAACATAACAGCAGTCATTCCTGCAGTATTTGCCCATCAGATGTATGCATTGTACATTAGATGTGCCCCCTTTTAATCCTACCTCACCATGTTCGATCCACTCAGTTTCTCAAAAACTACATTCCTGATAGATGACCGTTTATGGTTAAGCAGACATGAAACGAAGCAACTGTTTATAATTTATTACTGTATTTAAATTTTCCATCAACACTAATGAGTTAATGTACAGGCAGGTTTTCAATAAAGGTGACTACACAATTACTGGTTCAACTTGGCACGAATGAATGTTTCCCCGTTTTGCTCCCCCCCCCCCCCCAATAATCTCTGATTAGGTAATGACGCTGCATACATGTTTACAGTGAAAAACATCATGAAGCCCTGGGATTTGTTGAACTCAATTCTCAACCAAAGTTCAATTTTAAAGCAATGATGATGCTTAACCCAAGTACTGTATGCACATGTGTCATGAGATAAAAACCAACACAAAATTCAGCCATATAATATCAAAAATGGTCCACATGATCCTCCAAAAAGGACGCTGCAGCACAGCACATTTAAGTCCAAACCCTTCAGGTTGGAGGGTGGGGAAGAAGTTTGAATAACATGTTGGGAATTTGCATCATCTAGGTCAGGGTCTCTCCTTTGGTCACCTGTATCAAGATACAATTAGGGTTCTCGGTTAGATCATTTAAGAGTCTGCCAAGCAGAAAGTCAATGTGTTTCCTCTACTTACTCTGGCCTCTATGTATTCAATCCTTCTCTCCAACGCTGTTAACTTCTCGTTGAGGGTGGCCAGACGAGACCGACAAGACATATCTATTGGAGTTTGATTGAAACAACATGTTAGTGTTCAGTTGCATTTTTTTAAATTTGCCCAACGCATATTTATTTACATATGAATTTACTTTTTTTTTTTTTAAATGGTGCCAACTTGTAAAACGTGTCACAGCCCAGTAAAGCCAAACACACACTGAAGCATTTATAAAAAAAATAAATAAATAACACGAGGCAGGCTAAACAGTGATTCTAGCAGTAATATATTAAATGTAAAGTGTGTAATTTTCAGCAACGCATAATGCTCAGGTTGCAGGGACATGAACAACTCCCAAATGGTTCACCCCCTACAATATGGAGGCGGTCATGGTCCAAAATGGCTTCCATAAAGCCCGCATCACCTATGTTGTCAAGTGTTGACAAGGTTTGCATAGATCATTTTAGAAATAGTATTTTATTAGTCTGTGTAGGATTTAGGTTTTATATGGGCCTAAGATACTAAATGTGCCCGTTATTTGTTCCAAATGGTCGTCATGCTTTAGTTAGCTGCTTAGCATAGGAATATAAACAGACTAAGTAATCGTAGTTTGTAACCAGGGCCAGGCAAGCAGGAGGTGGGAGCAGAATGACTGGAGCCGAGGAGGCAAGATTTGAAGCTCTCCAAAGGAGCCGTAGAGAAGTAACCAAGGTATATATCCAGAAAACTGTTTTGGTGTAACCTAGATGGTCCTCGTGGGGTAAATAATCCTAAATCAACATGTTTTTACAGCTCTGAGCGCTACATATAGTAAAGTTACTGTTGTCTGTAGTTTGAGGTGAAATTCCTGAGTAACATCAGTCCTCATTACCTGTGAAACATCGGGGATGTTGCTGAACAGCAACAGCATTGTTTGGCGTGTTGCCCAGGGTACTGTTCACTTTTGTCTCAGTTCAATGCTCTACACTTCTGGCAGTCACATTGGAGTGTAAAGGCAATCTCTACAGTCACTAGCTCTGCACTGCCATAGAACAAAGATGTGTGCTTCCATGAACAAGAGACCTGCTCCAATGTGATTATGTTTGTTTTAGACGCATCCCTGCTCACACACGGATGAATTTACTGCAGAAAGATCTCCTTAGTATGACATTAAATTCTGTTCTCTCAATGGACTATTTTATACAGGTTTGCCAAAAAAGGGAACATCAAAAACGTGTATATAATATATATATATATTACATATTTATTTATCTTTCCATATGAGACACACACCAATATCCATAGCGTTTGGAGGTGCTTATTTTTCTTTGTAAGTGTTTTTTAATTTGTGTCTGAGCTGATTTCTGAACATAATTTCATTACAGTTACATAATGACAAGACTAATAAGTGATTGATTCTCAGGACGTAATCTGTTAAAACACAATAATAATGTGGCCCCTGTAGTATGAAAAGATTCCCTTGTTCACAATTCAAAATAAGTTTCTCTATCTTGACAACTTTAAACTGGGTTCTTGGCTACCTTGTAATTGCTATTTTATTTCTTAATCTCATCTTTGATAATAAACAAAACCACCGTGATCTACGTGCCTGAATAGAATTAAGAAGTTGTGGAAATGGTTTTATAAGCCCGTTAACAGATTGGCAGGGATCTATCTCACTGAAACGGTTAATAATAGAGAGACTATACCCCCTATGATCAATTATCAGAATATGTCTTACATCGCGATTATTCCTGCCTAATATAGGCATAACATTTCGTACAAACGAAGATTTCCATATACATAAGGCCTGTTGTTGAAATATAGCTGCTTTTAGCCAATAGCTGTTTCCTCAGTAAAAACGGCCGACTAAAAACGACAGAAGCTGTTTAGACAAACATTTGACTTTTTCAATGTCCAAGCGATTGCATTTCAAGCTATTGTTGATTTTGAATCTTTCATAAATGTCTATCGACAAAATTCGCGTTCAGTATTTTAAAGAATAGAGGAAGCTCGAAGCTAACAGCTAGCTGGGAGTGGCCATTAAAAACATCAACATCGCTGCTAGCAGCAGCTACGAAGCTAATTCAGCTAGCTAAGCAGGTCTTTCCGAACGATTTTTCTACAATTAAGTTTCACATTCAGGAACTTGTTGCTGAAATCTTACCAAACGAGTTTAGAAAGTCAGCAATTTTCTTAATGCTGCTTGTAATAACTTCTATGTACTCTCGATTCGCCCAATCTTGATGGATCTCTCGCTGTACGGGATCTTCCTGGCCGGCCATGTTGGATGAGATGCAGCCTCTCGCCGTAGTCTTCAAACAGGAAGCATCGTTCATTGGGTTGGACACTTTCACGAAACCCAAACTGGGTGATAATAAGACAGGATTTTCCTGCTCCCACGCTTAACCAGTCTTAAGTTGTTTTTCATGAAAACGAGAAATCATAAGTAATTAAGTAACGTCGCTAGATATGATGTCTTAATGCTTTTAAACTGCGTTATATTGCACAAAAATCACAGAGCAAGAATTGCATGACTCTATTTTCTATAGCATACACTCATCTGTTACTTTATTGGGTAAAATTAACTTTACAAGGAATGGAAGAGGATTTTGACCTCAGACCTGCCAAATTATTAATAGCAGAAATTCAACAAAATATTGGGATCCCTTCATATGTTTTTGTTCATGTCTTACATGATAGATATTTCAGAAACAAATTACTTGAGCTTTGTGATCTGGTTGTCTCGTTACCACAACGTCTCTTAGAACTTTGTAAAGCTTTCTAAAGCTTTCTTGTTCATCTAGAGTTCTTGCTTTCTGATAATGACTTAAAATTCTAAGACTACAAAAAATGTTACTTGCGTTATTGATATATATATAGTTGCATTTCTGTTACTTTATAACATTTATTCTTGCAACTGTAACTTGAATTAACAAATTCTGCTTTTGCGAAACCAGTTCAAGGTTTCGCAAAAGCAGTAATTAAGGTTTTTTGCAGTTAAGTGAGTGATATAGAAATGCATGAGTGTTAACTGCCACATCTAGAATTTGGACATAGGGCCTTACCCTAAATCAAAATATAACATTTAACTTTATGCATAAAGCAGGAGGAAATCTGAACACAAAAAGTTGTCGTTGCTATTAAACATTTAATCACAATTAATAACTGTCCCTTATGTAAAGCTTCTATCTTGATGCAATTTTGATAAATTATGGTTACAAAAGGAAAAAAAACAAACTCCTAAAAGCTACTTTCATTGACGTTAATATCCAGTTGAGTTTGTTACCATGATGTTATTCCATTTATGTTTTCGAACTCCACATTTTTTTAAGTTAATTCCTTTTAGTTTCTATTCTAAATGTATTATTTGTTGAAGTGATACATTTTTCTTGGTTTGTCTTAACAGCACTTTAGCTTAACTTTCTTGGTTTGGAATGGACTTTTTAAAGTAAAGTTATATTGACTAAGGGACCTGGGCAATACAATAAATAGAATGACACGTGATAATCTCCTGGTCGGTTTCTGTTTTTCACTACTCTTATGGTTTTATTCAGGGTGTAAATAGTTTACACATCCTTTTTTAAACACAAATGATCTACATAGATCACAATATTCGGCATTCTCTTTTTCTCAGATTTTTTTAATTGTGTTATAGACAGTGGCAAAGTCAAACATTTACATCTGCTTCAGAAACTCCCTACACAAAATGGTTTCCAGGAGTGTCTTCATTAAGTAAATGGGTGTAGGAACCAAGTGTTTACTACTGAAAATATTACAATCTTAAAAATTCTGTTTTGGTAAAACGGAGCTGGGAAGCCCGATAAAATACTCGTGCTAGGTGTGTCTACTGATAAGCCTTTCTAAGTTGGAGGGGTCACAGCCGTTATCTTCAGCAACAAGCCACTGACTGTGGTAGCACATTTTACTTGTTTCTCTTCAACAGCTTTTTAATGTCTCCCTCAAGATCAATAGTGAGGAACTTTCTGCTGTAGCGCTTATAAGGCTCCCCATCAGCACTGATCAGGAACTTCTCAAAGTTCCAAGAGATGTCACTCCTGCACACAGGGCTCCAGATGATGAACTTCGGATCATTCATAAGGGACACAGCATCGTCGCTGGGGGCTGGAAGTTTCTCTTTCAGATAGACAAAGAGGGGGTGGGCATCCTTTCCGTTCACATCCACCTTTTCGAGGAGCTGGAAGTTTGGTTCAAAACCATTCCCTGGACGGACGTACTTCAGGGATCTCAGGATTTCATTGTTCTTGCCGTTCTCCTGTTATGAATAAACATGAACAGGGTTACTGAAAAGCATTAGTAAGAACAGAACGTGTAATATTGGCATTACCATATTTCAATGCAAAACATAGTTTGCTTCATAGAGTAATCAAGGGAAATTTGGGAGCTTATAAGGAACATAAATATGATACCCCATTAGGATCCTAAAATTTACAAGTGGTATCCTTTATTTAAAATATAACATTATGTAAACAGTACTTTTAAACCAAGATTGATATAAATTTAAAAATAGAAACATATCTTACCTGATATCCAAACTGATTGCAGGGCACACCCAGGATAACAAGTCCTCCTGCGGAATATCGAGAGTGAAGCTCGTTCATCTGTGTGTAGTCCCTGACTGTTGTTCCTCAGAGAGAAGCAACATTCTCAATGAGAACAACTTTCCCCTTCAGCGAGGAGAAACTGAAGGGTTCACCTGAAAGAAGCTTAGCTGTGAAGTCGTAAAATTTTTTAATATTCTCAGCCATTTTTTGGAGTTCGTAGGATAGAGACGCTATGACCTTTCCTGCCTGTCAACTAGTCTTCACCTATTCTCTCCAACCGAAGCTTTGAGGGAGGAGAGGAGAGGAGAGGAGGGGCACCTTCAAATCAATTGATCTCCAAGTTCCATGCTGCATTTGGGTCCCCTGGGAAATATAGGACATAGTACATACATATATATATATGTATACGTATGCATAGATAGATAGATGTTGCATTTAAGATACCAAACAAACAAAAACAAACAAAAACTCTATGTCCTATGCAGATCTCCTCAAGTGGAAAAGTTCATCTTTTTGTAAAAAGAAAGGTGTCAAAGAAATGTACTTGATTGAGTGATCATCTCAATATGTGTGGATCTTCTTGTTGATCTATTAATCACATATGTTAGTTTTAAATATTGAGACTCTTCCAGCTCCATAAATGATTGCAGCATAAAAAAATAAAGAAAAAATGAAAATGAGAAACGGGAGAAATACCAAGAGCTCAGGGTAACTGCAGTAACCGTGGTCATCTGAGCACTCATAGCAATAACCCTCACATTGGAGAAGTGGCTCCAACAGATAACAGGACAAATATCAGACAACTCAGTCCATTATGCAGTTCCTGGAACAGCTAAGGTACTACAAAGTTCCCAAGCCTCTGTTGGAAGACCTTAGGTGAAGAATCCACTACCCCACCCAGGAGTATGAGGGGTGGATGAGAGAGCAGTTTTTTCTTTGTTTTATATTTATGATATTAAATTATAGGATATTACAAAAAAAATCCTAATTGAAAGGTTAGGGTAGTTTATCATAATCAGTTATAGTTTTACCGGTGTAACCATACCATTTGAATACAGCTGCTGTCAGAAGACCAAAAGTCAAATTGTGAAATCTTAATTAAACATTCAGCTGTCAACTATAAGTGGTAATATAGCAAAATGTAAGTTAATAGGAATGACAACAGCTCAGAAAGGAAATGGTAGGCCACGTAAAAATTGGGTTGGATAGCTCTCTGGAGTTTACAGGTAAAAAATATTTTGGTGAGTCAATAGAAACAAACCATAAAATTTCATGTTGCCTTCATATTATTTCAAAGTCAATGAATAGAGATTCATGAAGCAGTTTTCCATGACACACCGTTGCATCAGAATCAGTGGTGTAGAGTAAAATTAGACTACAGCACTAAAGAATGTAGGAGCAGTTGAAGCATGTTCTCTGGTGGGACTAATCAGTCTAAGAATCCAGTAAAGAAATCTTTGCCAGTTGACAGATAAACAGCACTTCCACTTCCTTGACTGCGTTTTAAATGAAAGGTAAGGTCTTAGTGGAAAGAGTATTATAGTTTGCAGGATTTTTGCAATTCTAACTTTTAGTAGTGTTTTTTTTTATTACTCGTTTTGAATCACTTTGAAGAGACAGGATTGGATATTAGTCTTGGGCTGGCTTGGGTACCTTAAATTTTTCAAGTTGTATTTCCCAACGTGGGAAGCATTGTTTTAATTTTTTTGTGCTTCAGATATTGGATGAAGTAGGAGCGGTTTAAAATGTATTCAATTTACTAAAAGTAAACAGAAGCAGGGAGTTATGGGGAGAAGAATCAACGCCAAACTTTAAGTAATAGTCACGTCCCTCACCCCTTTTAGTCGGCATAAATGGTACTTTCCAGGAAGTCCCATACAATGTGTAATCCTGTAGTTTGTCAAGTCTTTGTGAACAAATGCACGTTGAGTGGATGAAATCTTTTGATTTTTTGATTAAGAAATGTAATATTTTTTGACACATGGCAGCTTCTTGGACAAAAATCACACATAGCGTAGTTTGACAGCAGCTAGCGGTCCTTGGTCGGTAGGAGAGCTATAATGCCAGACTCCTTCAGTCTGTGTGCGGCGGTCCTCCTGGGTCTAATCATTTTAACATTGGCAGGTTGTATTTTTTATACAGGACTATTGGCGGATATCACTGTGCAAACTTGCTGTCCTACATTTAAAAAGCTAACTTTCGCCTATAAATTTAAAGAAGGATCATACGACGATAGCAGTAAACTTTTTAAGGAGGCTCGCTGTGTTGGACTTGGGATGCCATGTCTTGGAGTGTTTTACGACGTCCCTAAAAAGGTAAGGATTTACCTAGGTATCGTAGGTAACTTCTCCTTTAGGGCATGAAAGTAAGGGAAAAGAAATGCCTGTTCTTAGATGGTAATGGTTATTTTTTATTCAACGTTTCGAATAAAAATGGTGTTAAAATGTACAGCTATAAGTTATCATAAAAAATGCGGTTTGTTATGGGCAAAATGTTGTCCATTTCATCCATGATCCATGAATGAACAAATTATTGACTATAGTATCCTGCATAAATTTCAAACAGATAATTTCTTTCTATAAATGATGCTGTGTAGTTTAATTCACAAAGTTGACCGCTAGATGGCGATAATGCCATTCTGTTCCTAAAAGTGCTATTTCCATTTATAATTGGGCGGATTTTTAAAATTGAGATTCTTTGATGTTTTCTTTTTAGATTTGTTTTTTTTTTTACAATTTTTGTTTTTCCATTTTCGTGTCACGTTTGAGACATAACTCAAAAAAGAGCTTTGGATTAAAATGTTTAAGTTCTTTTATTTAAATCTTAACTAATTCAAAGTTCTGATGTACTTTTTAAAACTGGATATAACTGTTGCTAATGTTATATATTGTATTTAACAATTATATATGTTGTATAAGTTTTATTCTTTTAATGTAATTAATACGGGTAATATTACTATGGAAGTCTGTAAAATAACTCATAAAATATGGTAGGCCCTACTAATAGATACATTTTAATAGTCTTTGATTTTTGAATTGAAGATTAAATGTAGCATTGTGATGCCTTATGTTTTTTTGTTTTTTTTAGAATCTCTCTCTCTTTAAACAAAATAAAACAACAATGCACAAACTGAAATGCATGCTGATTGCTTTCCCCTCGCTGTAATAATTGCACATTTCCTTTGGCTGTATTGTGCCTTCATAAATTGTTGCCCAAAATTTCAGATGACATTTGCAATCATGCTGTATTTAATTTAGAACAAAATAATTCAGACTGTTTTGCTGCAGGTTCATTTGAGCAGTAAAAATCTGGAGCCTACTACTCACAAATAATAAAAAAGCTGACATGACATATACTGGCTACATTTAATTAGATACTTATGTGGTTTAAATATTACAGCTGTCGTGTGATTTTGCATAATCGGTAAACAAAGCAAAGTTTCAGGCTTGTTTAGCTGAAAATACTCTTTGACAGCAAGATATTTGCTTAACTGGTTTTCACAGTAACACCCTGTTGGGTAAATTGGATATGGCGACATTATTCTCTGAAGGAGCTCAACTAGAATCATGCTGTAGAAAGCTTGTGTAACCATAAAAACATGGTACTATTATAAAAAATGAGTTAACACTTATGCAGTGGAATATTTTAGTTCCAGAAAGAGTAGAAGTGTAACTTTAAACACTTCTGATCATTTGCATTTAAGTTAATTTGTTTTCTTTTAATTACCAACTCAATTATAGTTTATTTAAAATGGCTGATAAAAATTAAGGTATTAATGGTATATTAATGTTAGATTTGACTTCAGGGTTGTTTCCTGTCGTAGCTGTTGGTCTGTGTATAAACTTATGGTAGCCTACTTAAGAATTTGGTTATGATCAGTAAGACATTTTCTGCTTTATTCTTTTTTTTCAGAATATTATGATGCTTAGACTACCATACTAAGACTAAAAAGGAATTCAGCACAACAAAATGAAAAATCTGCTGTCTCCATGATGGATTATTAGAAAATGATGTAAAGATAAATGAATTAATCTCTATAACTAGGAATTATTATTATTTTCTGGGGGTGGGTGAAGAAAGGGGATCAAAATGTTTGTTTTTCTTTGATTTGTTTATTTCCTGATTAAAAAAAAAAAACCTCAAATAATCTAAGTATTAAAATGATTTGATAGGATTGTATTTAATTAGAAATATGTTTTTGTCACATTAAATGCTGAATATGAGTGAGAGTCCTACCAACAGCTTTGTTGCCGTCGGCTTTAATTAAATACAATCCTATGCAATTGGAATAACATCAACGTACTATAAATATCGTTCGAATGAAGCAGTTAGAGTTGCCACTCCTGTAAAGATTTGCATAGTAATTAGAAAAGCAGTGAACAGGAACTAATATAACAGTGTGTTTTAAAATGCATTAAAGTCATAACATAATGTTTCTTGGCTGTCAAATGTTTATCTTCAGTATAAATGGCAAAGATAAAAAAAAAATGGAAGAAGAACCCAGATATATTTAAACCTAAGGAAATTACTCTTTAAATCAGAGTTTCTAATTTTATATGGAGACAACTTTTATTTTGAAGATCTATCCACTCTTAATAAATGAGCAAAAGCAAAGCTTCATAGCAGATTTGTTCAAATAAATGCACTGCATGATAAAGTGTTAAACATGCCAGCAGATTTTCTTATGTCTGATGTTGCTTTTGAGATGATCCACAAGGAAATGCAAAAATAAGTTTACGAATTAAGTTCTGTGTATTTAATATTAAACACATTGGTGTTCTTAAGACAAGAATACTCTAAAACGTTTATTGTTTGTATTCTTTTGAGGGTGTGAAATAGCTGAATGTACCCTGAAAAAAGATGTTGTAAATTCTTTGTCCTCCATTCATGAAGTATTTTAGGATTGTGAAAGGATGTCATATTGGATCAGTCTATCATAAATATACTTTTGAAAGGTGATGTTGTCTTTTTGGTCCTAACGGTGGATATCTGCCTTCATGATCGCTTCACCAACCTAACACCAAAAGTTGCACATAATCACTGTTCCAGATTTATGGTACATACACGCTTCAGAGAAGGTTGAATGGAGAATCGTACAGAGACTTTCTTGACAATAATCTAAACCTGAATCAAAGACAGAGGCTTCAGAAAGACAATTTATCTGAAAACAACTGAAAGTAGGGGTTGTTAGAATGACCCAGAACATTACAGACTTTAATCCAATTGAAAGGCGGAGAAAGTACTGATTTTCAAAGAACATAAAAGAAGCAATGTAGAATTTCTTGAACATTTCACAGCTTTTGAGACAGAATGACTCAGAAAAATACCTGAGTGATTCAAATGATCCATTTCTCCATAAAGGAGACATTTGCGTTACTGAAATTGTCATTTGAAATGAAAGGCTTTCTCTGCATTTCATAAATATCAGCGGTAGTGTTAAATAACTATTGCATTAGTTATTCTTACTTAATATACATAATTTATGGGATAAGTTTTTTCACTTTTTTGCAAGTGTTGTTTACTCTTGGCATTACCATCAACCAGGGTTTGAGCAATCAACATCAATATATCCTGATAGAAAACTGATCAATATCATTACTAAAGAGGAAAAGATTTAGCCACCCAAACTCTTGCAGCCAAGCGAGGCAAATAGAGTTAGGTTGACAATTTAAAGTCAGGCCTTTTCCCAAATCCTTATTTCAAATAGGTATTTAATAAATATGGATCAATAATTATCAATATTGACTGATATAAAAGGCTAATATTGTGATATATTTTCAGACGTATCCTACAACCATGAAGGGAATTTTATCCTTTAGAAATATTTGTGTATCAAAAACCAAGTTGAAAAGAATGAAAAAAAAAACTGATTTTACCAGCATCAGTTTAAGAATGTAAAGCAATGAGACTAGTGAAATTATTGCGAGTCTAAATATATGTAGTTTAAGTCAAAAAGG
Source organism: Jordanella pulchra (assembly GCA_034780135.1). NCBI lineage: Eukaryota > Metazoa > Chordata > Actinopteri > Cyprinodontiformes > Cyprinodontidae > Jordanella > Jordanella pulchra. The sequence continues at coordinate 4,123 of JAUZNJ010004438.1, read as the reverse complement.
AGCTTTTGAATGAATATTGTTCAAACATATTAGCAAAAGGTTATCCAGCTCGATGCCATTTCCAGACGTTTGAGGCTAATGTGTTGTAGTGAAGATCTCCTCTCTCAACATTACTAGCTTGCCTAATTAACACTCATCTGCATGGCCATCTATTTACTGCAGACTGAAAAAAAACGATGTAACATTGAAGCCACAAGTTAATTAGAACCCTGGTTACATTCCCTCAAACAATTCTTGTTTGTAAAATATGCGAAAAGCAATTTCCAATTTCTAACTTTTAAAAGGCACAAACTTGGTGACACTGTCTTAACTTTCTATAGCAACCCGATGGATTGTAACCAGAGTTTGGAGATGAGCTCTTCCCTGCTCTGCTTCAAAACGCCTTTGTTATTCTCATTCCCCCTTTTTTTTTTCTTTCCCCAAGCCTGTAATTAGAGCAGTGGGTCCTGTTTCCTCTGCACGGTCACAGCCAAGTCTTGATCTAAGTTGGAATAATTGTCATAATGATTTCAGCTCATTAGTGTCTGAGCCTCAGGATGTCATTCAGTGGCCACATCGCCAGCCCTGGAGAGAGTAGAAACTCATACAGGAGCACCGGTATTCGGTGTCCAAAAAGGCATACGGCATCCGCTGATGTTTGCAACAGGAAGCTGTTTAAAGTGCAGCTGACAGTGGATATGTGTCGGCATCACTTTGGTACTCTGTTGTCAGTTTTCCCACTTTTACCTCCTTTAATCACTTTCTTCGGAGAAACAAAAGATCTCGATGAGAACTTGATTTGCTGCTGAGATGGTTACCATGGATACTCGGCTTGAGCAGCTCGGTCTCTGCTCCTTTAAATGGCGAGCTTCACATTCTGGGCTCTGCTCACGAAAGCTTCTCCAGTCAGCCTCTTCACAGCTTCAAAGCCAAAAGGGGCTTCTAAGACCCAGTTTGTAAGAGTCAAAGTTTGAATTAAGGCTTTAGGGAAAACAGTTTGTCATCTTTTTAGATTTTGTCAACTACAAAGTTTAGGGTATTTTATTGGGATTTTATCTCAAAAGCAGTGTTTCTATTACAGTTGTGTGCATAACTATGTCCATATTTTGTTAATTATAATTTGTGCAATTTGATGATTAATGGAATCGCACCTATAGCGACTCAATTACTGTTTATAATTGTAAACTCAAATAGTGAGTGTAAAAAATGTGTATCACTTTTTTCAGCCTTTGTTTTGTACTGTTTAATGTAATTTAACCCATTCCTTTCAGACGTGCGTAAAGTTCATATCTTTTGTTATTTATTCTATATATTAGTTCAGCTGCCATATGGAGGCCTCAGAAGTTTGTGGCAAACATTAGTGAACAAACAGCATTAGACAGAGGAACACAGCAAACAGGTCAGAGAAAGTTGTGGAAAAGCATTAAATAATAAAACCAGATCATGTAAGTCTGGAACATCTCCTGATGCACTGTTCAATCCATCATCCAATAATGAATAAATGTATTAAATAACTGCAAATTTACTAAGACACGTTTGCTACAAGCCATAAAGGGCACACAAGAAACACTTGAAAGAAGATGTTCTCATCAGATGAGACCAGGCCCCAATCAGAATACCTCTAATTGGTAAGGACACTTAAGCCACTGGGGAAGTTGGTCTGCAGTAAGAAAACAAACAAACAAAAAACCTTGGAGAGCGCAGACGTCTACCAAGTAGCACATTTTTGACCATATCGTGACTTACACCTAGAGATAAAACTTGTAGATGATCTGTATCATGACCAAATTGTTACTGAGTTGTATCTTGGCCCATTAGCTGCACCTTAGGTAACAATTTCCTTAAAGTCATTCCATAAGTTTATAAATAAAGCACAGTGTGTGTCTGCAGCCTCTGGTGTTTGTTCTGTTCTCATCTTCATCATTCACTCTGCTATATTGTTTCATCAGCAGATTGAGGCTTTGAGCAAGGCATGGCTCACCTCTCCTGTGTTTTTGTCTTCAGTATAATACTTATGGACATTTTTGAGTCCGATGCTGAAGCTGTCAATAGTCACTGCTGCCACCATCTGGTTTAGAGCAGAACTGCTTGTTCCATCCAAAGAATGTTAAAGAATCCTTTAAAAAAATTCCTGCATCCAGACTATGATTATAGACTATGAGTTTAACAAAAATACGTTATTTTGTGATGTTCTCTGTGTGCCACGTGCAAATTTCATTGCCCCTAAATGTTTTGGGTCTATAATAGAGATCTGCTGTTAACTCCATTTGTGTAACCTCTGCGTTTTGTAGTTGTTTTCCAGAAGGCTGTAGTCCCAATTTGACCAGTGTTGTTCATATTTGTTTAGACCTTATAATGAAACCTGTAAGGCTGAAGGCTCCTTACCAACCCTGGATAAAGTTCTTACTGTTGACCCCGAAAAGGTCAAGGGATAGGTGCTAGGAACAGGAAGTAGGAGCTATGATTTGAAGTATTCGGATCTCAGCCAATTCAAATGGTGGCAGCATCATGCTGTATACTTTGGCATGTAGACTGGTCAGAATTAATGGGGGGATGAATGGAGGTAAGTACAGAGCAACCCTGAAAGAAATTTTCTTAAAGGCTGCAAAAACTTATGCAGAGCTTCACCATATAACAGAACTATGACCCAGGGCCAGCCCAAGCCTCCATGGGGCCCTAAGCAAAATGCTATTTAGAGGGCTCTTGTTCTGCCTATATATGGATTGCAGCAGTCAACAGTCAGGTAATTAGAAGATTCAGACACCTACAATAAACTCAGTGCAGCTCTGGAAATGCTGTTTATAATATCCAATACAATATATCATCTAGTGTTACCAAAGCAGTGAAATAAGCTGGTATGCCAGTTATTGACTGTAAAGGTCTTCATTTGTTTCATTGTTTTTGGTGCCAAAAAATGCAACGGCAATGTGCAAAGATAATCTGGGGTACAAGAACATCAACAAATAAACCAACAGATCAGTAAAACTAATAAATTTAATTGTTCAAATAAGAGATTAAATATTAATTATGAACTTAAATGCTATAAGTGAAAAAATACATAAAACCCAGTTAAAATGGTTGAGAAACAGAAAGTAACGTTTAATGATTAGTCTTTAAACCAACTGCATGTTAAAGCTCTGCTTGAAAAAATAAAGTACCTTCACCCCACGCATTTGACCTCATTATGTTAGTCTGTTCATCTTTAATACCCCGCTCACTTGAAACCTGTTTTTTCCTGGCTTTTTGGCTGCAAATTAATTTATGCCATCACTGTAAGAAATCGCACAGCTAACTTTCTTGCTAATATAATCACTGCTTGTCCTCTCAGTCGTCGTCCTGCCATGGAAGATCTCAAATAGTTCTTTATAAAATTGAGCTTGAAACAGACCTGCTGTGCAGACATTCACAGGAGGAGTGCAGGGTATCTAAAGAGCTATCCTAAGATTTGTCTAAAACTCGCAAATCTGATTTTGAGAAGTAAGCAAGCAGTTCTAATGGGGTCATCTGTGCTTTAGAGGGTTCTTGAAGGTTTTTCATCTTTGAAGACAATGTCAGCCCATCACTATCTGACTATTCTCTAAAGATAAGTTAACTTCTCAAAGAAGTTAACGCTGGTATTTTCTCAGCTGTCCTTCAGGCTGTCCCCCTAGACCATTATTTTTTTTGCATGTGTAAGTAATAGTTTCTACAAGATCAAATATATTATTTGACTTTGTACCCTAAGCAGCTGCTTAATTTGCCCATGCCTCAAGCCAGCCTTGCAAAGACTAACATACATTCAGAGGTCAAGTGAAGATCCGAGCCAGTTTGTGTTAGAGTAACAGAGTCCAGATCCATGGACGTCTCTTGAGGAGACACGTGCAATGCCAAGACGTTCTCAGAAATACTGACTTAGGGGACTTAAATAGAAATTCATTCAGATTTCACTTTTAGATTTGTAAAATGTTAAAATAATTTAAAAAAACGACGTAATGTTTTGTATTCCACAGTTCTGCTCTATTTGTGTTGGTATTTCAAATAATTTTTCATTAAAATGCATGAATTCTACTACACTAATATACATACATACATACATATACAGTGGGGAAAATAAGTATTTAGTCAGTCACCAATTGTGCAAGTTCTCCCACTTAAAAAGATGAGA
>JAUZNJ010004427.1:0-18497 GCA_034780135.1 Jordanella pulchra | reverse complement strand
AGAAAGAAAGAAAGAAAGAAAGAAAGAAAGAAAGAAAGAAAGAAAGAAAGAAAGAAAGAAAGAAAGAAAGAAACTTAAAAAAGAGAAACTCACCTTTCCGTTTGGACTGGCCTTCTTAAAAACTCTGAAACCAAACAGAGAGACAGAAACAGGTCAGTGGATTTTGTTATTTTATCATTATTTATTTTGTTTTTTGATAAGGTGTGGACCTCTCAAGTCCTGGAAGAAGACTGAACCAAACACAACTTTTAATCAACCACTCACTGCAATCAACCGACCACATGCTTACTGCGGTGCGATTACTGCAATCAACAGGGTTAGTGAAGCTGCTAGAATAAAATATTCTGAAAGGTTGCAATAAACTCAGAGGTGTTGGAATACATGTAATAAAACTGTTGAGATTCTACATTTGTACATACATACATATTTGTACATACTATATATATACATATATATATAGTGAAAGAATGCGTTCTTACCCACCCCTCTTACTCCTGGGCAGGTGAGGGGCTTCTTCATCTCAAGCTTGGATTCTCTGCCAGAAGCCTTACTTTGCCAGCAAGATGAATTGTCAATTTACATTGAATTGCACTTGTCAATCTGGCTTATGCCAGGTTACTGGAGGCCTGAGAGCATGAGGGTTCTTCGCTGTATCTTAGCTGTCACTAAAACTGCACATTTCTGGACCGAGATCTCTGATGTTTCTCCAGTTATCAGTTAAAGCCACTTCTGCAGTATGGAGATTACTACCCTGAGTGCTCCAGTGATCATGGGCATTTCAGCTGCCTTAATAATAGAATAAGATGGCTAATTACGCTTGTACTGCTTTAGGAAAATTGAACCTTACTGATACAGGTGACCATGAGGGGCCCATTGATAAGTTTTTGTCCTGGTTGCCTAGATGTCATTGATGTCAGATAGTTTGAAACCCAGTTTAGTTTTTGGAAGTGTTTCTTCTGTCTCCTTTTTGCTTCTCTTCTGATATTGCCTAAATAGAGCACCCCCCCACCACCAACAACAACATCTTAACCGCCTCACCCCACCCTGCCCTCCCTCCTCTGTGTTAATGTGGTCATAAATTAGCTTCTGCGGCTCCATTAGCTCCCAGCTTCCACCTCAATCAGCAGCATAAGGACGGTGTGTTACAGGAAACCGCCCAGACTCCTGGGAGCACGCTCAGTGCACAATTAGCTGCTTGCCATAAACTCTAATTATTCCAATTAGATTTAAACGCCGAGCAGCTCTGCTGTCTCAGTTCACAAATCAAGCTAAGCTGCAGGAGAGGAAATTTGCTAATGAAAGCCAACTTTAAACACTCAGGTTCTGTTCTTCCAATCATCACAGTAAATTAAACTTCATGTTTTAGATCACAACATTAATTTTTCAAGCACAGCTCAGTTTGTTTTTGTCAAATCAAACCTATTACAGCAACTCATGAGACATGCAACTCTAAGCAGCCCCTACATCTATAGGTGGTAACCAGTAAAACTGTAAGTGTCTGAATGTCTGTCTATTGTACCGTTACATTTCTATACAGTAAGTGAGGTTTTATTGATCTGGATTTGGGTTTGGATAACTCTTTAATGTTTCTCATTTTATAAAGGATTCCTCTTTCCCAAACATCTCCAGAGGTTCCAGAGTAATCATCAGAACAGAACCAGCCTCCTATATTGGCAGGTTAGGTAGGCTTTTTAAAGTCACTGGTTTTGATGCTGCCACCCCAACGGATGATGTGTACATTTGAACTAAATTTGGGCGAATGAAATTGGTTCAGCTAGGGTGTACTTGATTTTATCTGTTAGACTTAAATCAAAAATTGCAATTAAATTGAAAATATTTCAATGAGTGTGTAGAATGCTGGGCTTACTCTAGTTGAGTTGGGATTAATTGGTGTCCTGCCAGATTCGCCATAAACAAACTACAACATCTAGCATATCTTGCAGCTCTGGCATCACCAGAGTAATCAACTGCAGCCACAAGCAAACACCTGGCCTCTTCTGCAGCCAGTGCTGCTCCAACGATGATGCCACAGCTGAGCTCTATGTTTGGAAACACTGCGTGTCACTGGTCAAAGCTTGTAGTACACTTGTTGCTCTAAACACAGGTCATCTTGTCCAGTTTCATTATCGTGTCTCAGTCTAGTTGTAATATTGAGAGGCCACATCCTCTGTTATTGGAGTAACAGGGAAATCCCATGATAATTAGAAAAACAAAAGTCCTACTTGATGAAAGTTAAGTGCAAGACGACTGTACCTGCCTGCTCACGCCTCCGTCAATGACCGAGGGGGACAAGAGTAACCTGGCCCATCCCGCTGCTAATAGACAAGAGTGAGAAGAGAGCTGGCTCGACGGCACTAAGAACAGCCTGTTCTTTCCCTCATATAAACTGCCAACTGCAGCCAAAAGCACTGACCCACCTGCTTCCTGGAGAGAATCTTAGCCCAGCCTGCCTTAACCCTTATCCACTGCAAAAAGGCTGACAGCCAGACTGCCACCAAAGAGCCCATTGCCCACTTCCTGAAGTGAATCATAAAGGGCCCAATTTGGGCCTGTGGTCACTATCAGTCTCTAAGCTACAACCACCACCAGGACTCAGAGAACCACTGCAGGACCACTACAACTATTTTGAAGATTAAAAAAATATTTATTTTTCTTTAGTTGGGTCTGAGCTTATCTAAATATAGGCTTAATTGCTGTTTTTATTCTTCCTGAAGGAGTTTGATTGAGCTTTGTGTTGGAGGTTGTACTGTTAATTCAACTCTCTGGTAGGATACAGCTATTGTTTGTTTCCGTGTACACCGCGCCACCAGCCAAATAAGTAGGTAATTTATCTTTTTACTTCATTTCCATTTCTCCGTGTTTCAGCTGACCAAAGCAAGCTGCTACCAGCATCATTAGCTTATTACGCGGGAATCCCTTCTCCTATCTTAGCTTTTTCTATCTTAAGGTTTCTATGAGAGCGGCATTAGGCCCACCTCCTTAACTTTGATGGACATGTGAGAGGTAAATCAATTCATGGTGTGATGCTCAGGAACAAAATAAAATGTATTAAATTATGAAATTATATTCAACAGAGGCTACATAATTATCTATATTTATTTCCAGTTTTAATAAAATAATGACACATTTAAATAATTGTTTCATAAGGTATTTGTTTAGTGAGTTGTGGCACTCATCACTTTCCATACTGTAGCCTTGGAGGGTATCAATGAGATGGATAAAGAAACACTATCAATGTTTATTACAGCCCTTGTATTGAGGCATTTTTTAATTTAAGAAGTTAGTTGTCATTTCACTGTATTAAATAATTACCAAAATAACTGACTACAATGATACTGTATAAAGATTTCATCATGATGCAAAAATGTATTTTTCAACAATAAAATGAAAAAAGGGTGAAATGCAGAACAGTAAAGAAAACTGTATCTGCAAATTTCGTAAATTAACTTAGTAATTGTTAATTGATAATGCTAATTGTTGATATTAATCAATTAAGGTTGGTAGCAGTTAAACACAATCATATATATTTTGTTATTTATTGATTTTGATTAGAGTAATACATTTTATTGTATAGTCTTCCAATTATAATTATCAATAATATTCATAATCAAATAAGTATAATTGCATAACACTGGGATGTAATGAATTCATGAAAATTTGAGCACAGCAGGTTGGAAATTGCAACTTTTTTGACCAAATATTTTATTAATCTATTATATATTTAATAAAACAAAGAATCTTGCGCTGAGCTGCAGGTTTCCTGCTGGGTTCAGCAGGAACCAATCTGACAAAGTTAAAATGGATGGGGATTGACCTGTCTGATATTTGACTGATCACAGACTTCCTTTACAGACAAATGTAGCCTATCCTCTCTGTTAAGATGTGGTACGTTTCCAGTGAACTGAAGCCGAACTGATCAGCCACAGCTTATTAAATCCAACCGTTTTATCTACTATTGTGAGGAAAAACTTCCCATCATCAGAGTGAGAAGATAAAGCTGCTGCACCCAAGAGAAGAACACTGTAAACACCATTAAAGATTCATTAGACTGAAACCAAGTCCAACCAGCATCACAGACCAACAATCATAGACACAGATCCTGTATTCAGATCCCTTCTGAAAGCAGACAGGATGTGATTAGAGCACAGTAGCTGCTGTTGATAGGTTAGTTACTTTGAAAAAGTAACTAGTTATAGTTTCTAGTTACTTCTCCCAGAAAGATGCATACCTTTAACTTTCTTTTTGGATCTTTTTCAAAGACCTGAAGGGGTAATATTAAACAAAAAAAAAAATATTTTCTTGAAAATATTGGTGATCATAAACTCCACTTAATATTTTCAAGATAAAGGTCAAATGTTATCTGGATCCTGATCTTTAGCGTCATTTTGTCCATTGTGGTCAGTTTGTAGGCATGTGTTAAAGATGAGTGAGTTATTAATATGCTATTATATTCATCAGCTCTCCAGTAAGACAATAAAGTAAAATAAAATGATTCAATTTCCATTTTCCAAGACATTAAAGTAAAATAACTCTATTCCATTTACCAATGCAATAATAATAAGAGTACTGCAATACAAATAATTTATTTTTTTAATTTGTCTCTTATAGTCATTGACTTATTCTTTGTCTGTACTAACTATGATGTACTTGATGTAATCATCTATATATCTGTCTGTGTTTAGCGTGTTGTAAATACCTATTTTGTCTGTGACATAAACCTGCCGAGAACTGCAGATGGAAATTAGCTTAAGGTTAGATGGTCCAAATGTTGTTTTTTATAAGATCTTGAAAAACATCCACAGGGAAAGATTATTTACAGAAAGAACGTTTTAAAACACTTGTGCAACTTCGGGTTCATACGGGGTCATAGCAACCACAAAACAGGCCTAAATCAGAGGCAACCCAACTTTCGTTTGGTTTATCTGAAGACGTTTTGTCACCTTCCCTCCTTGTACATCCACTTTAATGTAGTCGAGGGGTTTCAGTGCCCAGATGACCCCCAAGAGGCTATGTTGTCAGGGACTTAAATGCCCCTGGTACGGTCTCTCAAATAAAACAGGTATCTTAAGGAAAAATCAGCACTTGGGCTGATTTTTTCCTTGCACACATCAAAATGTGTTTTGATAGGTGGGCAGAGACAAACCCCCGTCTATGAGCCTCCTCCTAATTGGCCCATGCAGATATGATCAGACCGAATCTATAGCACTACTTAATCTACATACTGCAAATGTTGCAGAGACCTTAGTCACTGTCCCGCCTTCTGCAATCATCTTCACTTATAAGTCAAAGTCTTCCTGACACTTCATTCTGTGAGATTATGTCTGCACAGGCCAATGGAATGGTTTCACATGTGTGTGGTGAGATCCAGAGCAGAAGCGGGGGCACCCGCAGAGCAGTTTTCTTCGCACATGGCTGCAATTCCTGAATGTTTTTTGCACTGTGGTTGATAATCTCATGTGCAAAAGTAGTTTAACCTGCCCACGGGTATGTTTATTTTGCTCTTGAGCGTCTTGACATAAATCTGATGTGATATTGGCTTGGTAACGAGTGTTACCATTGCCAAGCAACCTTCCAGCCACTAGAATGACAGTGTTCTGCTAGGTGCGCTTGACAGGTTCTAGTGGGTGAGCCTGTGCAGCTACAGCACATTGTGGCTGCCCACATAATAAACTGCAGCAATTAGCCGTAATAAAAGGACTAAAGTGAGGGTTTTGTTGGCGCTGCGGACCCATGTTGTTGGGTTAGGTGTTGCTGAAGTATTTTTTCCATATACCTCGTTGGCAGCCACAATGTGCTGTAGCTGCACAAGCTCACCACTAGTACGTGTCAAGCGCACCCAGCAGAACACTGTCATTCTATTGGCTGGAAGGTTTCTTGGCAAAGGTAACACTGATTTTGTAAGTGAGCAGAATGTGTTTGGAGCGAGCAGAGAGGTTTGCAAGCGCAAGTCTAATGCGTAAGCGAGAGAGAAATTTTGTAAACGAGCAGCAAGATTTGAAAGAGAAAAGAGGAATTTTTGAAAAGTTTTGAACGCAAGGAGGTAAAATCCTGCTTGCAAATCGTGTACGTACTGTATATGCGCTCTTGATTTATGGTAGTAAAAATCCCCCATATTGATCCCTCTTTTGCCTCCCTTTCCACGATTTCAGATTCTGCTTTGGAGTTTTCTTAGCCATCTGATCACCTGGTTCTGACCTCTGCAACTACTATGACTCTGAGTCTGAATCTTGGATTGGACTCATCTCAGTCATCTGTCTTCCTGGTTCTGATCCCTGCTCTTCACCCCTACTAAGTTATTGGATAATGTTCTGGATTTCCTGCAGCCATCTGGTTATCCGGTTCTGACACCTACTCTGGGTTTTCCTCCCACAGACTCTGAGGTCACTCATCAATATTTCCTGATAAACATTCTGACATTCAGTGCTGGACACTCACCTCTGTATCTCCCTCCAGAAGAACCAGTTCCCGTGGCTGACTCCCGCTGCCGTCCCTGTCCCGAAACTCCTTTCAATAAACTGTTAAAACTGCTATTTGCTGTCTGGCTTGAATTATGGGTCCACAAATTAATTCCCCTGTCACAAAACTACCATCCGCCCAAGCTAAGAGCACTTTAATTGAACATGAATAGAAATAAAATAAAAAGAGGCGTTTTACTATGAGTTGATTCAGTAGCAGGGGAAACAGCACACGGTTCGTCGATCCTGTCTAATCCGGAGCCAGTCTTTAGTCCCCGGGTTGCTCTCAAAGAGATTTGAATCCGTCTGATGCACCAATAAAGGATATTTTGATGGGATTTGGTCTGTTTAAAAACTCACAGCCATTTCCATTCAGGGACACGATGCAGGTTGTGGCTGAATCCGTCGGGTCCTTGCAGCTGGCGGTTCGGCCCTGCTTCTGGTAATAGTAAGAAGGCGGAAACTCCACAGAGGTGAAAAACACTTTGTTTCTCTCATCTACCAGTTGGTAGGCGCAATCGTGATACACACTGCATTCAGAGCTTCTAAATTGCAGGGAAGGTTGGACAGACACGCCAACAAGGTCCGGACACTTCAAAGGGCAGCTCCCCACCTGAAGATTACTTTTTTTGCTATTTAAATCTACACTCAACAAAAATATAAATGCAACACTTTTGTTTTTGCTCCCATTTTTCATGAGATGGACTCAAAGATGTAAAATTAATTCCAGATAAACAATATTACCATTTCTTTTATATGTTGTCCACAAATCTGTCTAAATCTTTGACAGTGAGCACTTCTGCTTTGCTGAGATAATCCATCCCACCTCACAGGTGCCACATCAAGATGCTGATCCGATATCATGATTAGTGCATAGGTGCACCTTATACTGCCCACAATAAAAGGCCACTCTGAAATGCACAGTTTTGATTCACAGCAAAATGCCACAGATGTCACAAGCATTGAGGGAGCGTGCAATTGGCATGCTGACAGCAGGAATGTCAACCAGATCTGTTGCTCGTGCAATGAATGTTTATTTCTTCACCATAAGCCGTCTCCAAATGCGTTTCAGAGAATATGGCAGTACATCCAACCGGATTACAACCGCAGACCACATGTAACCAAACTAGCTCAGGACCTCCACATCCTGCACTTTCACCTCTAAGGTCGTCTGAGACCAGCCACACAGACAGCTGCTGAAACAATTGGTTTGCATAACCAAAGAATTTCTGCACAACCTGTCAGAAACTGTCTCAGGGAAGCTCAACTGCTGCTCGTCGTCCTCATCGGGGTCTTAACCTGACTCGAGATCGTCGCTGTAACAGACTTGAGTGGGCAAATGCTCACATTTGATGGCATCTGGCACGTTGGAGAGGTGTTCTCTTCATGGATGAATCTCGGTTCACATTGTTCAGGGCAGATGGCAGACAGCTTGTGTGGCGTTGTGTGGGTGAGTGCTTTGCTGATGCCAATGTTGTGGATCAAGTGGTCCATGGTGGTGGTGGGTTATGATATGGGCAGGCATCTGTTATGGCTGAAGAACACAGGTGCATTTTATTGATGGCATTTTGAATGCACAGAGATACCGTGATGAAATCCTGAGGCCCATTGTTGTGCCATACATCCATGAACATCGCCTCATGTTTCAGCAAGATAATGCACGGCCCCATGTTGCAAGGATCTGTACACAACTCTTGGAAGCTGAAAATGTCCCAGTTCCTGCATGGCCAGCATACTTAAAAGACATGTCACCCAGTGAGCATGTTTGGGATGTGATTGTAATATTGTTTATCTGGAATGAATTTTACATCTTTGAGTCCATCTCATGGAAAATGGGAGCAAAAACAAAAGTGTTGCGTTTATAAATTATGAGTAAGCTTAAGAAAAAAAATTTAAAAAAAAGATTTTTTCAAATGAAAACTTCAGATGTTAGGCAAAACCTTAGATGTGACAACCAGGCTGACTGTGAATTAACCTAACCATTGCACTCTATGTACCATTGTTTAACAGCTTGCTGCATCAGTCTGGTTGCCTCTGTTTTGTAGCTGCCATGATTCGCATGGCAAAGAATTTACACAGTCAAGCAAACGCACAGCTAACATAAATACATACAAGAATATATCATTTGGAATAAACAAATGGAAGCTGTATAGGAAGGGCACCACGACAGACATTCCAAATGAACAACAACAGTATCATATTAAATGAGGTTGTGTCAGTAAATTAAATTTAAGCTTCAATGAAACAGATTTATAATCTTTGCTAGCCAATCTACTTAAAATTCCTGAGAACTTGTGGATGCTGCCCAAGAAGTGGGCTCATCTGTCCAGCAACTTGTTTTGCGAAAGTTTTGATTACCCAATGGTTGCCAAGCAGCTTCCTGCTGTAAAAAAAAAGGTATGGAGGTGCTAGAAACACTTGGAAAATGCTGCTAAAGACCAAAAAAAATGAGCACAAAAGCGAGGTAAACTTACATGCCATCTATTGTAATGCAAATAACTTCTTTTTACCATGTCCTAATATACAATATACTCTCTGAGCCAAACCCTGTCCCAGCAGCTCCGAGTACAGTCTATCAAGCTTTTAAAATCAGCACAATTAATAAAACATACAATGCATGACCTCACGGCCTGCAAAGTCTAACCAGGAGGAACATCAGTGGAATCCTCTGAAGCACCGGCTGCAAGACATTTTGGATCTGTTTCCATACAATCATATCTCAAACTGATATAAACAGCTGCAAGTCAGTTTCCTTCAAAGTTTGATCGATTATATTTGAAGGGGAAAAGCTACACGAATAAAGGTTTCTTGATAAAACCACAAACTTGGAATATGATATGGTGAGATGGAAGTAAAGAGACTTGGTAAGATATCTGATCTATGTGAAAACCAAGCTGTTAATGGCATGAGAAATTCAATTGAGGACAAAAGCAGGAGAGTCAAGAAACTTTAAACCACTGATCAGCTGAGTGTGAAGCAGGATTTAGTTAATGAACAAAGTATGTAGAGATAAAAGGTCTTCTCCATTGTTGCTAAATGTAAAGATTCCTATGATGATGATGAGTATAAATGGGCCTCCTGCTCATCTTTTTAAGTCTAAAAAGAAGGAAACACAGCAGTTCAGAAAGCCCTGCTCTGGGAAACAATGAGTTGGTTCAACCTGTTTTTTTTTGTTTGTTTTTTTTTCATGATTAATACTTATGACTTAATGAACCTGTTTTGTATCTATACTGCTTTAAAAATATATAAAATTGAGCAAACTTTATATGCAGTAAATTTTGATTCCTTATTTGCAAGCAAAGAACCTGTTTTGTAACCGGAAATTAAAGCCATCCAGAAATGAAACTTTAAAAATCCTTTTAAAAAACAGGCTTTGAGACAGATTTTGAGAATAACTTTTGCTGGTTTTGCAGATTTTATGTTTTTTTACATTTTCAGTTATTTGGTTTTTAGATTTCTCTTTTTGGTTTAAGTTTTATGAATTACATTCTTTTCAAATTGCGTTTCTCTGATTAGATTCTCTTCACTTTAAGCCCAATGTTAATGCTCGGTCCCAATCAATAAAAATGTTGCTAGCGTCCAGCAGACCAACAGAAATGTTTCTTTGCTGCTCACGCCAAACAAAAGGTGGCTTCCAGAAATATGTGATCTTTAAAATGCAATTTGAGCAGAATGCATTTCATAAAACTCAACCTGAAAAACAGAAATTTGTAAAAAATGTAAAAAAATAAAAAAATACTGGAAATTAAAAAATGAAATAAAACATGAAGAGAAGTCATTTGAAAAAATGTCATCTGCAAAAACAGCAAAGTTACTTTAAAAACTTGTTTTGATTTTCAGAAGTTTCATTTCTTGATTTCATTTTTTTTATTTCCATAATTAACTAAATGTGCTTTTTGCTGGCATCAATTATGAAAGTTCATTCAGTTATTTTAACATAAAGCCAGTTGTTCTAAAAGGTTTATTCTAAATTTACTTAAATATTTTTTTCATGGATCCTCATTGGCTGAAAGCTGCTACTCGTCCTGATGTTTATACTCAAATATAAGCATCAGAGAAATTTTGCAGTACTGAATTTATGTTAAAAAACTAAAACAAATTATAGATAACATTGAACAGACTTCTTCATCACAAATGTACTCCAGTTTTACCGATCCTCTATAAACTAACAAGAACAATTTCTTAGCTTGTAAATCCGAGTCTGTAGGCTACCTGTTTTATTTACATCTGCTCACTCAGGTGATCAATGAGTGCCTCCATGTTCAGCCTCTATTCTCCTGATCGATCAGGACGCCCCGACATGAGGGAACACTAACTGTGGATCAATGTTTGATTGTTGTGTCAGCCTGAATGAAGGCTGAAGACTCCCTGGATGCCGAAGCCGCAAAGTCACATAGGCCAGTTTACACCTGATTAATCTGAACGGACAGCAGATTTGTTTTCACCAACATCCATGCAGTTCGATGCAGGTTGATAAGCCTGCGAAAGATAACGACAAGAAAAAATCTAAAACCTGAAAACACAGCTGGACCTGGAGGTTTACTCCCTGCCTTACAGTGAATGAACTTTAGATTCCTCACAGAAAAATCGAAGCTTTAATCCAAAACACCAGTATAGTGGTGTGAAAAGGGGTTTGTTCCCTTCCTGATTTCTTATTTTTGGGCATGTTTATCCCAATTAGTGTTCCAGAAAAAACAAAAAAATGAAATATCAATCAAAGAAAGAACAAAATACATTTTTAAAACAAAGTATGCTATTATTATGGGGCAGATTGAACCGAAACCCAAATGGCTCTGTGTAAAAAAAGTTATTGTTTTTGCCTCCTAAACCTAAAAATTGGTTTTAAGGACATTTGAGCTGCAAGCAAACAAGAATCTGTCCATCTCTGAGGAATCGTCCCCCTGGCCTTCGCCTCGCCTGATTTATGGAGGAACTCCACTTTGGCTGATGAGGAGGACCACATCCATTCAACCTGCTGCTGCTCCCTTGGCTGCCTGACAAACTCAACATTAAAATCTTTGTAATTACCTTCAGTCCATCTGACTGCAGCACTGATCTACGAGCCTAAACGGGGGAAAGAGATAGAGGACAAATACGAGGCAATAAAAAAGCCATGTTTCTGACACTCCTCTGTCTGACTCTTTAAGAGATTCATGAATTTGAAGCAAGGTGAGGCTTTTCGACCTCTTGGAATCTGAAACTATCATGATGACAAATGATTTTTTTAAATATTTTACTTTTATCTCCACCTTCTCAGCTTACAGCAGCTTTTTCATTCTTATTTTCACGAAAGTTCATTTAGCTCTTACCTCAGATAATTAAAGCATAAAACAGAGATTATGAGCCAAATAATGTATAAGTAGATGAGCTGACAAACCTTTTTTATTTGTTTTGTTATTGTCCTCCGTGTGTCCAAGCCAATAACAATTATATAAATCAACCATAGATAAAATGTGTTTAAATAAAAGAAACAGTCAACATAAATACATCAAATTAAAAGAAAAGGCCTGTCATATAAGTATGTCGGCTATTTATTGCAGCCATTGTTAAGAGAGGAAAGTTTTTGCTCAAGCTTGTAAATATTTAAAGGTTTGTTTGATTATTATAAATGCAAAAATTTTCCTCCAGGTGTTTAGAGGGTAAATTTGACCATGGCTAAGATCATGGTCTGTCAGAAGGAACTTTTCCAGGTTTTATAACTGATCTTTAGCCTTAATATAAATTTTTTTAATATTATTTTTTTTCTTTCTTTTACATTTTTGTAGCACTTTGAGATGGTTATGTAAAAATTCACTATAAATAATATCCACAATTATCAGGATTTTTATTTTTGTGTATGTGTGATTATCATCAATGTTACTTCCAACTTCATGGCTGAGAACATCTTTTTTTTTTTAAAACTGCTTTCAGAACTGCCATTAGCACATGAAGTTTAATCATAGAAATGGGGATGGAACCAAACCTGTTTGCATTGTTCTATTCTTTGGTCTCACAGTCCTCGTATAGATTCTCAACACCCACATTTATAGCACATGCAGTCGCCCTGCCCGCAGTTCCATTTTTTTTTTTTTGCTTTAAAACTTTTTTGTAGAGGTTAATTTAAATTATATTTACTGTTAGAAACTGTCTTTATCAGTTTTTGGCTCTTAATTGAATTGTGGAACCTTGATCATATAATGACAATTGGTCTATGTAGGAACCACAGCACCGGGTCACCCTATTAGTCACTAATCCCTCCTTCTAAGCAGCAGGTTGGGACAGTGGAGAGGAACCAGTCCCTTTACAGCACAAGAAACCTTGTGCATCATCATTTCACATATTCTAAATTTGAGCTCCAGGAACTTATTTTTGTTTCTTTTTTGCCCCTGCAAATTTTAAGACTCGAGGTTCTATTGATTTAGTGCAGGGTGGATCTAATACCTCAGCCATGCAGAACTAATTGAGATTTAAGGAGTCCATTAGTGTGAGAAGATGATTCAAAACAGAGAAAGAAAGATGAGAAAAAACTTCCTCAGACTGCAGATTTCTGTTTTTTAACACCAAAACATTTACATGGAAGAGTTAAGATGGTGCTAAAGCTGCAGGGAACAGCAGGATACACTGACCCAAACCCCATGATTCTCACAGAGTTAAACTATTCTGGCGCTGTTGAAGTTTGGGTCAGACCAGCTTGCTGTTGTAATGTTGCTGGAGCTGCATCAGTCTGAGCTGCTCTGTATGTCAGAGCCGTCACACCGGGCTCATTAAGATTCTCCCTACACGACCTGCACTGATCATTGAGGCTGAGAACACAGAGAAACACGCATAGACCCACAAAAACCTGCAAGAACCCCTACAGGATCCACAGAAATACAGAAAAACACACAGAGACTCACAAAAATAACGTGGAGACACAAAGAAACCCAAACAAGGCCCATTCAAATACAACAAGACTCAGGAATATACAGAAATTTGCACAGAACCAACCCCCCACCAAAAAAAATAAACAAAAACAAAGAACACACAGAAACACACTAAGACATACAATAAAACCCACAAAACCAAGGTTGATGTTATAAATGAGAGCTAACATGGACCAAACCTCCATGGCTGATGAGCTAAAGTCTGAATGACTCAAACTTTTTTCCAGCTGTTGTAATTTCATCATTCAGAACCTTTACTTGGTTAATTTAACTTTACTATAAACAGCTCCAACCTGAAGAGTCCTCCTCAGGTTTCAGATTTAAAGAGCAAACATGACAGGCTCCAATGGAGTCAGCATGGATGATGGAAGCAGAGCATGAATTATTGATCCAGCATCTCTCTGACATGATGGGAAAACTTCAGCTTCGTAAAGAAAACGAAGACAGTGAAGAAGAGGAACGTGTCTGGACTCCAGACCTTCCTGATCCATCCATCCATTCATCCATCCATCTTCTCACGCTTACTCCGTCAGGGTCGTGGTTGGGCCGGTGCCTATCTCCGGCAGGCTATGGACGAAAGGCGGGGTACACCCTGGACAGGTCACCAGTCTGTCGCAGGGCAACACAGAGAAACATAAAGACGTACAACCAGGCACGCACACACTCACACCTAAGGACAATTTAGAGATTCCAGTTAACAGTCATGTTTTTGGACTGTGGGAGGAAGCCGGAGTACCCGAAGAGAAGCTATAATGCATGAGGAGACCATGAAATCTCCAGGCAGAAAGAGCTCAGGCCAGGAATCACACCTGGAACCTTCTTGATGCAAGGCAACAGCGATTTCAGCACCCATTTGATCTTCAGTGTTAACCAAACTGCTCTGGGAAACCTTCACCAAGGGTTGTTACTTTGAACTCGGCAGCAGGTTGTCTACATAAGGTAAATAATTCAGACTCTATCATGATAAATAACTTCCTTCTGACTCCATCCTTTCTCAGCTCCTCAATCTTCTCACTGCTTCTGCTCTTCCATTATGACCCAGTTAGTGTCCAACACCGAGGCATCTCTCAGCCTCCTTGAGTCCGAACTCTTCAGTGTGTCCATCCTCTGCTTTGCTATTATGGAGCTCCTGAACTGGAACCAGGCCTTGTTCCTTCATGTTTAAAATGGGTTGTAGCTCCTCCATCTTGAACAGTCCAAGTTTGGACCCACAGGGTGTTGGCAACTGTCTAGTCTGAAAAGTGTTGGAGCAGCAACATTCCATAAACATCTATCTGGAAATAACAGTGTTAGATCGCTAATTATCTATAAAGAGCTGTGTAGACTCTGGACACTTTAGTCCTCATGTCCATCTTCACCTTTCTACTGAAAACAAAGGTTCCTCAGGTTCCTCTCGGGTTGATCTCTCTCACTGGATAAAATCTTTCTGATACAACAGAAAACAATTAGAAACCATGTCTAACTCTCTCGATTTTGAGGCATCAGTCAGTCAAGGGGTTCCTCATGCCCGTGTCTTTAAACCACTGCTTTTTATCATTAAAATATTTAGTAAGAATAAAATGATGGTCTTTATAACATTTACTATCTGAATAGTGCTGTTAGTTAGGAAGGAGCTAGGACCAACAGGCAGTCTGCTTCCCAGTGTCATGCAGATAGAATATGGAGCTATATGGTTGCCCCACCTTACTTCCCCATCTACCTACAATTTAAAGTGCTCGATCAACTAAATGTCTCAGAAACACAATTCTGCGCTCCGACTCTTTCCCTCCAAGCCTCTGGCTGAAGCTCCTATTCCTGCCTCCACAGACTCCAGTCCAGGTTACTGAAGTGATCTGGATGAAATGTAATTCAGTTAAATTTAAAAATACTTTATTAATCCCAAAGGAAAATCAAATATTGTAGTAACTCATAGATGTTTTTAACCAGTTGTTGTAGGTGTTGATAGCTGTAGGCAGGAAGGATCTTCTGTACTGGTCTGTCTTACATTGGTTCTGGAGAAGCCTCTGACTGAAGACACTGCTGATGTTTAAGAATCTTATAAAGAGGAAGTGAGGAGATCCCTGGAAAAGGTCAAGTTATCTAAACTTCTGACCTTCACCAAAATCCAACATTCCTCATCATCCACAGCATTCCTGCAGATTCAGCACCTTATTGCTAGCTCTCGCACCTGAATTCTACATTTCTATCAAGGTCAATTTAATGTTTTGCTTCGCAAGGATTTAATAGGACTGTATGGTGGGAATTAGTCTGAAGATAAGATGAGTTAGATCCAGTTCACACAAATAAAGACGCCATATTAATCTTGATACACTGCTGAAGAACTCAACACGTCAACGGAAAGTACAAAGTTGGGTTTGCATCCAGAGGAACCAAACTCCAAGGTTAGACTGGATTTGTGTTAGAAATATACCAGAACCCCAATCCTCTGGTTTGGTTTGAGCTGCACTCAAATCTAATTTCTGTTAAACAAATCAAAGTTCCCAAAGTTAACCAAAGATTTCAGACAGCAAGAACAAGATTAGGGAGAACTCTGCAGGACCAGAACTGAGCCCAGACACAGGCAGCTGGCAGTTTAACCAATCTGTCCACCATTTATCTCAGAACTCCAAAGTTCTGCCTCAATTTTTGCGCACATAAAAACTGTTAAAGGTTTGATTCTGTAACCTGTCGAGAATTTGACGTAAAGAGTTCTGCTTGGATACTGATATGTGGACAGAGCGTTGGTATCCTTTTCATCCGATTTAACTTGAAACCCAGAGTTTAGTGTTTTAATAACCATTGAATGAGCCATTGTGTCAGGATTTCTGTTTTTAGAGGACTCACTCACTGATCAGTTTGAGTGAAAATGGTGCATCAGTCCTATATCACAACAAACCACAACATGGACTGAGGCACTCGGAGTGAGAGGGTACAGCAGTGACACAGCAGCCTGGTTCCACTGGTTTTTAAGCGATCCTTCATCCTCCAGGAATCAGCAGCCTGACGGCACACAGAGGCAGATCTTTTCTTCCTGTCTCTCTATCAGCCGTCAAAATAAAATGGGAGAAATGTGGAATATGTTTGTGGTAAAGCTGCCAGAGTGTGGCTCACACAGACGTCACCCTCCTCCAGGTTCTGACCCGTTACGTAACATCACATCACCCTACACAGAACCCAAGCAGAACTGACAGAATGGAAATAAACAGAATAAATCCCACCTGGTTCCTTTATCTCCCATCCTGACGACACAACGAGCCGACGGCAGCCGGACAGAGAGAGATGGAGGAGGAAGAGGAGCAGAAGCAGCAGCCAGGAGGAGGAGGATGAGGGTTGGGGGGGGATGCCGTCACCGTGGAAACAGAGGGGAGGATGTCTCTCTGTGTATCTCTCAGGAAGCTGTTGTCATGCCGTCAGATTGTGTTCAGAGGGAGGAAAAACCACCTTCTGATCTCAGAGTGAATGCAGCGCCGAGTGAAGCTGCTGCTCCTCCTCTTCCTCCCCCTTTCCCTGCTCCTCCTCCTCCCCCCGGTGTCTCCTTCTCCTCCTGCCAGCATCATTAGCAGAAAGATGTGTTAACACATGAGAAACCCCAAGGACACATTATATTTCTGTCTCTGACTGTAGCATCCGGCTGCCCTCCGACCCTCTGACTGATGGAGGAAAACAAATTAAATCTAATTAGATTTGACCTCCAGGGGATCCGGTTTAAGAAGCACAGATGTTAACAATCAGAAAAAATAATCAAAGCGACAAAATGTACATTTAATTTATTAAATTAAAGCTTTATTCTGTATCAATGATGCTGTTGATATAAAAGCATCTTATAAAAATATTAACTTTACAACTGGCTTCTTCTAATAAAAATGAGCAGAACAGACAGAAAGGAAATAAACAGAATAAATCCCACCTGGTTCCTTACAGATCAGAAGTCAACAGTTTGGGGGCAGCAGCTGGTCTCTCATTAATGATCTTAGTGTAAAACTGCCTGCAGGGAAGAATCTCCTGCTCTGCTTCACTTTATATTTATCAGCAGTTTATTTCACGGAAAGACAAAAATCCTTGGGGTGAATATATGAGAGAAGGGCAGAACTCGGAGTGTTCAGAGCCATTAAAATAAATGCCCCTGAGTAGAAAAAGCGGGCCTGTTTCTTCAGAGATGAACAGAACAGTGACAGCATCATTATCAGAAAAACCTGAGCCAGGCTGAACCAGTGGTGGCTTAGAAAATGTGGGGAAAATTTGCAGCCTTTTAAAAATAATGTTCTTTTTTCATTTGTGTCTGTCTCTTTTGAATGCAACATTTCTCCTTTACAACTTTTATTTTATTTTATTTTTGTGACTTCTTTTTTTTTTGTTTGCGTGTTTTAAAGATTGTGTTATTCATGTGTTTGCAGCAGGTGTCTTTGTTTGCACCATGGCACCTGTTGGCCACTATGTAGCATGGCTTTACGTTTCCTTGCATGGATCGCCAAATAAATCCTCTACACGATTTAAGTCAGCCACTTAATCAGATGTTCAATAATCTAGCCTTGTCAGACCCGAAGAACACGTGAAAATAAAAAGCTTAAATGCCAATATACAACCGGTGCAACATTCACTCAGTTGTTTGATTGAGCTACAGCATCGGAGTTTAAGCTGTTTGTTACTGACAAACCTTTTTGTTGTTGCTGTTTCTTACAAGTAACATGATAGTATGAACCTTTGGTGGTCATTGTTATTGCTCAGCAAATTTATCAGTTATCTGATTTTATCAGTTTACATCAGTTATCTCATTTGTTGAAATTATTTATTAAATATTGTGGTAGAAGTTATTTACTAAGAATAAAGCCAATGGTATATATGGAATTATTAACATTTTTCTCATTTTAGTCGCAGCAGTAAAAGTCAGAAAAGAAGCAGCAGAAAGAATCTAAATATAATTCATGTACTAAAAAATAACAACCACCGCCTTGTTAATTTAAAATCCTCCTCCTTACATTTAAAGCTCTCAATAAACAGTCTCCATCTTATATCAGAGATCTAATTGTTCCTTATGTTCCTAACAGAGCACTTCGCTCACGATCTGCAGGTTTAGTAGTGGTTCCTAGAGTTTCTAAAGTAGAATGGGAGGCAGATCTTTCAGCTATCAGGCTCCTTTCCTGTGGAACCAACTACCAGTTTT
>JAUZNJ010004416.1:1880-18498 GCA_034780135.1 Jordanella pulchra | reverse complement strand
AAAGATCACAATAAAAGTTGCTGCAAGAGGCTGTAATAGGACATTTTTGAGCTTCATGTATGAAACATTATCGGCCTGAACTTCAAAAAAATCCAAATAAGGAGTACTACATTTTATGAGCAAAAAACATTGGTTGTGCAAAAAGTATGTTGATAGACGCGGAAACAGGACGGTCATTAGAATATGATCTGCATATCCAAAAAGGTACACACAAAAAAGTGCTGTCTGCGCAAACAAATGGATTTGCATCTTATATGGCGGTCTACTCTCTACGTGTTAACCAAGTGCAAATGTTTTAATACGCAAGGCAATGTAGATCCTGTGTGGTGGAGCACTGATAATGTAAATAATAATTCTAAAAAAACTATACTAAAAAGAAATACACACGCCCATATTTCCTGCCTGTTTCTGGCATAGACTAAATTTATTCATCCCGCTGCGAGTGTTACTCTCCATGTGGCGAGAAAACTAAACAGATGGAGCTAATGACAGCTCCAACATTGAAGTTAGGAGAAAGCTGTTTACTTGCTTGTCTTTATTTCCTTAAGTCTGAAACTGGAAGTAAAAGTCGATAAAAATGTTTGTAATGAGTGAGAGGGAATAAGAGAACCAACGCAGGAGTTGAATACTTTATGATTTTACAAATGGCTGCACTGCATGTGAAAGGAATTATGACTCAACAAGAATATGCTGAAGCCCTTAACTATGCCACTGAACACAGATACAAAATGACTACTGTGATTCTGAATAGTGGACACAATAAAAGCAAGTGATTTCCAAAGTACCTTATTAATTTTCTTATTTACTGCAGCCTTTTTTGGAAAGAGAAACATATTTTATCCCATTTTTGTTATAGGATAGTGATGTTCAATAAGCACCACAATAAAAAATAAATAATCTATTTATGGGATTGAAAGGGTGTTCAAGATGCCCTAAAAGTGCCTTTTTGACTTATCATGTCTGCCAATATAGGGTTTGCAGTTTGGGCTTAGAGGCATGATGGCAACCAATTCTAAAACGTCTATATAAAGGATATAACATGAGCTGTGCTGCTTCCCTTCAGAGATCCAAATAAGCTAAAATGATGCAGCTCAGCAGTTTAAAAATCTTTTCTTACATATGACAGCATAGCTTTGCAGAAGCAGCTCAGTGACAGCAGTATCTTTGATAGGGGATGTGTGTTGCATTCATCATCTCCCACCTGACATGTACACACCTGTTTGGCTCTGCATCTGCTTCCATTTCCACCTCAAAGAGCCATCAGCAGTGGATCAGCTTCTACCCTCGTGCTCTAAAATCTACATTCAGACACAGCTTTTGTTCTGAATGTAGACTTTGTTCATCCATAGAAACAGTGATATAGGTTAAATATGAGCAAAACCTAAGCAAACTAGAATTGTGCTCACCAACATTCTTTAGCAATGTGTTGTGCACGCAGGGTTTTTTATATGTCATGAACTTTCTGTATTTTGATCTTTTAAAAATAAAACTATTTGAGTGAAACTCTCTGATCCAAGTCTAACATTTTAGGGATCAGACATAATCCCTTCTACAACTTTTGCATTTCAGCTGGACAGAAGTTTAATTACTGCTTAAAATAGTTTTATTCAGTTTAATGCCAAAATCCAGAAATATGTAAAAAGAAAGCATGAAAGCAGGAAGGGAATCAGGCAACTAAGAAGACACCTAAAATCTGACAAAGAATGGGTCTATAAAGGCAGCAATGCATCAATGCATAACACATGTGTTTGCAGAAGAAAGAGTTGTGATAGCAAATATAACAGATTCAAATGTTATAAAGAGGAGTTTGTAAAGGAAGAATTCTGTATGCATTGAGGAAGAGAAAATCAAGAGAAACTGCAAACAGTAGCTTGGAGACTTAAAAAACCAGTACCTTGTGGCGGAACTTAAAAGCTTAACTCATCTGTAAAGACAGGCTGCTTGTAAAACATTAAGATTCTGGCAGCATTCATGTAAGACACTGCAATTCTTTCTCCAGTTTTAACCTCCTTAATTGCTTTGATGTCTAATTGGCATTAGCCTTGCCTTTTACCCAACCAAAGTGTCAGTTTTCTTTACAAAATCAGTTTTTTTCTTTACTTCCAGTCACTTAACTTCACTGCAGTAATGTAATTTCCAATTTTTCCTTCTGGAAAATAGTCTCCCCCTCCAAGCATGATTGGGTATCGACCAGAGATGCAGTAATAACTGGCACAACACAGAACAACAACACTTAGGTGATGATTTCTGACAAAGGTTCAGGGCTATCATGTATTCATATACAGTCTGCAAGGAAACTATCCTCTTTCAAAAAGAAATACATCAGTTTCTTCTCAGAGAGAGAACTTGTGCTTCTCTTTTAAATACCTATGATGATTAAGTTTAGTGATGGATAAAATGCAGAGACTGAAGTGAATGTGGACATTTTAGTAGGAAAATAAGAATGTTCAGGTTTGCTTTGCAAATAGTGAACAAAACACTGGGCAGATGAGCAGAGTATCGGGCAATGGAAATAAGCATAAATAGAGAAAGTCAGAAGAATCCAGCAAAGACCAATGGCAGCCAGTGAGCTTAAATATATAGAGGCAGCGGTGGATAAATGATGAACAATTCAGAAAAACAAGGTCAATGTGGAGCAGCCGTAGCAGAAGGAAAGCCGGGAAGCTGACAGGAGGAATTAACAAATACAGCTGAGAAACTATAAACCACAGAGAAAAGATAACTAGAGATATTAAAAGATATAAAATCCAAATGCACAAAGAACAGAATAAGCATAAATTAAAAAAAAAATACAAAGCAAAAATGTTATGGTAAAAACCTCCTACTAAAATTGACAAGAAAACATGGCAAGACCTGTTAGAGCATACAAGCAAATAAATGTTAAAAATATAAATACAAAAAAATTCCCATAACTCCAATCCAGGGCAATGTGACTGTAATACATTGTGTAATTCATCTCCTTTTAGGTTTTACAGTTTAGATTAAAATATTTCACGGAGTCATTGTAAGGAACTAAATTCCACAACATTAGACAGCAATGCTATAGTTAACTTGCAAAGGAATGACAGCAATTTAAAATCAAATTTATGTCTGCAGCAATCAAATGTTCTCCATTTTATTCAGATCAGAAAATGAGGAAAGATTGTTGTAGCAGATTATTAAAATGGGTAAACGTCAGATACTGATTTAACATAATGAGCAGATGTAACTAAATATTTAGATTTAGATTGTATAACAGTGTTGATCAAGGATTTTGCTGTATAAAGAGAATTATATCAGTGGACTGCGGCTACTCTTTGACACCTTATATGTGGTTTATATCAGGATAAAATATAGAATAATCAATTCCCCTTTTATTAGATTGGACAAGCTATCTTACTCTTTGACATTCTTAACTGGATGCGGAAGTTACAAATTGCACCAATTTTTGCACTTTCTATAATTGCAAACTGTGTTTATATGAATCGCAATGAGATTAATTAGTCTGTTTGAAAATGTATTTAAATCTTAGCCATTATTGTTTTGTTACATAAGACTGAATGGGTTATTACAGCAGCATCAGTGTGTTGATGAGATTCAAGAAGCATAATATTATTCTCCAGTTTAACACAGCAAAGCCAAAGATTAAGGCCTAATCTTACTAAAACACCATTACATTATATACAATCCCCCCATGCAAAAAAAAAAAACATATCTTCATCTAAAGAATCCCCCCTTTGTCTACCTTGTGTCAATTTATTTAATAATTCAAAGAAAGACTAGGCACAAGTCCAGTAATGTGATTATATAGGATTTTAGGACAAACCATATGTGACAACAAAAAAGAAAAAATAATTAAAACTTGAAGTGTAAATGTTTTTGGTTTTTTTTACACTTTCCAGGATACAATTGATCTGCACAATTGTCTTCTTTAGGTTCAGTATTGAGCAATGGATCCACTGAATGTCTGCTGGGTGAAAGGTAAAAGAAAATCCATGCATGCAGGAGGAAGATAATGAAGTGAAGTGAAGTCAGACCCTACAGGCACATGTCAGTGACTCACTCTGGGTCCCTTGACAATCGTGATTTTCCCCTTTAATTAAAATCTAGTTTCCCCTAGTTGTGACAGACATCTCTGAAACCAAAAGCAGTGCCACATCTCCCCCCATTACATCTGTCAATCCACAGTCTATTACTACAGTTCCTTTACTACAGTACACATCTGATGGTTATAGGAACAAGACGTTAGAATATCCATGACACAGTTTATATATATGTATATATATATATATATACATAGTCAGAAAAATGAAGGCGTAATTATAGTCTGCTGTATGTTACTTGGACAAATATGCATCAATAAAAAGGTGTAGTATATCTTATATTTACTTATTTTAACTGTGTCTTTGAGAGACTTTGTTTGAAGTTATTTTAAATAAATTCATTATTATTTTCAGAGGTCTGTAAATTAATCATCAAAAACTAAGTAAAAGTAAAAAAAAATGCCTCTGGTAATTTCTTTGTTAAAGTGAAAGTCACTGATAAAAAAAAGTCAAGAGGTGATTTAGCAAAAACAAAAAAAGTACTAGTATTTTTGTACATAAAAAGGAGCAAGACAAACAGGTATTCTTAGTATTTCTTCATTTGTCATATTTTTGGCATCTTTTCTTCACCTGGGTAAAAACAATGGAAGTCAAATTAGTTGAAAACCTGCTTTGGAAACATGGTATTCAAACAGTGCTTTACATAAGAGTTCAGAACAGAAAAGCCATCATGTAGAATGGAAGAGGCATGTTTGCCTGAGTTTCTATTGTAAGAATACAAAGAAATGTGTCCAGTCTCCCTTAGAGAAAAAAAATACAATGTATTATAAATACCAGATCATGAGCAACACAAAAGAAATTTCACTACACTTTACCCAGAACCTAGAATGGGTTAGCAGTAACTGGTGTTTATCAGCTTTTATCACATTATTTACACTAAAATTTAGCACTATAAAAAAAACCTTCTCACCCCTTAAAGAGGGATACTCAAAAAAACGTTAAAACTTTGGCAAACAATAATTTGGTGGATTATCACAACTGACCTGTAAGGAGTGTGGACTGAGACAGGTTGACCTGCCAATTTGATGCTAATCCTTTCATATTAAATTCTGGTCATATTTTAATTTGTAGTGAGTAACAATGTCTCCGATTTTAAAGTGAAAAACTGAAAGTAGAATTTTCTTGTAATGAATCTGCGCTGGTAGCTGGTATAATCAGCTCTATTACTTCCACCTGGATCCCCTGCTCTGCTCTTCATCATAATTCATCATTGTGTCTGGCTTGAATTCTGGGTCCTCTGTAAAGCCTCATTACATTTCTTGTCTCTAATGTAACGTGATTAAAGTTGTAGTCTAAATTTGGAAAAAGTACTTAAAGTATAAATCCTCAAAAATAAATACCTAAGTACTATAATGAACTAACTGCACACAGTTTTATACACCTGATTTCTAGTTTATGCTTTAAATCTCTAGACATTTTACATGTTGCTGGTAAAAGTATTGGTTTATAGCTCACCTGAGTCTGCTAGATTCTCAAGAGGATAAAATGTTTTTCCCCCAGATGTTTTGGGGGTTTTTTTGCACCGTGACACAGTAGCACTGTAGCCTTAAAACGAAAAGGTCCTGGGTTTAGCTCCCAGCCAAGGGTCTCTCTGGGGTTTGTATTGTTTCTCTGTGTACGTATGGGATCTATGGAAGAAAATAGGGATCTTTTCAAGAAGCCTGACTTAAAAGCAAGACTATAATTGACGTCTTTAAATTTCCTTTAGAAAAATCTCTATAATAGAGTATATTATTCCTGCTATATCTGCACATGATTCGAAATATGGAACATGGTTTCAAAGTCTCGCTATGTAAGGAAAAGGAAAATGACTAGGAAATGAATTGTATTTTCAGACTTTATTTTCAGTTTCACGTCTAAAACCGACCAATCTGTCATTCCTTAGTTATATCCTTCTTTTCTTCTTTTCTCTATTCCTATACATCTTATATCATCTCTTCTTTCCTCCTTCATCTTGTCCTTTCTTTCTTCCCTCTCTGCTTTTTTCCATTCATTCTTCCATCCTTTTATTTATTCCTCTCTTACTTACTCTTCAAAAATATCCGCTGAAAACTATTTTGAGAACTTTAAGAATGTCTGAAAATCAGGTGAAAACTACAGGAAGTAAATTTGAAAAGGTTTGGAATGTTACCATTAGAAATCTTTCTGAGCAAACAAAAAAACTCAGTTAATTAATATATTTTTGCTTTTATTCGATAAATTGTCATTGTTCTTTTTAACCTTTGCAAAGTCCTTACAAAGTCACATCTGTTTCTTTCAGAATTAAGTTTTGTTAAAAAATACCCCATCAGATTTTCTTGTCTTCATCACATGTTCATGAACTATCAATCTTCCTTGACAAA
Source organism: Jordanella pulchra (assembly GCA_034780135.1). Classification (NCBI taxonomy): domain Eukaryota; kingdom Metazoa; phylum Chordata; class Actinopteri; order Cyprinodontiformes; family Cyprinodontidae; genus Jordanella; species Jordanella pulchra. Next base: position 12,074 of record JAUZNJ010004416.1, on the reverse strand, counting down.
CGAGGTCTTTTAGTCCCCCAAGCATGCATAAATAATGATAATGACAGCAGCTTTGACAAGGAACCATCTTAGTGTTTTAGGGAAAAAAGTGTCCTTGAAAATAATAAGGGTATCTTTAAAATGTCCTTCTTAAAGCAATCTGTGCTCTACTGCAGCTGTAAGTGTACAGTTCATTGTGCATTTTGACCATAGGTTAACTTGTATTATTGCTATTACATGTTTGATTTATCTTTTTCAGATTAACTAATGCCTTGGAGGGCAAGAAACACCACACCAAATTAGTTTGAGATTAGATTTTTATAATAGGTTTCACACGACAAGCATGTCTCCTCCAGTAGCCTGCAGCTCATTTAACACATTTCTAACACAACCAAGGGTCCGAGTGGAAGATGGGGATTAATGAAGCTGTGGAACAGTAACTATCTACAGTGCAAGCGTATGCTCACCTCTGAACTTTTTCATATTTCATTCGATAACATCACATTTCTTTGTATTTTGAGCTACAGAACATAAAAAGTACTTCATTGTGAAGTAAGATGATATATTGTGTTCAAAATGTTTTCAATCAAAATCAGACAAATGAAAGATACATGTGTATTCAGTCTCCCTAAATCAACACTTTGTAACTATTTTTAAGCAGATTTAAGCAGATCTCTCTTCTAGTATCCAGTAAACTATGTTTTCATGCATTCTTCATAGATGAAGCCCCCTCATATTCAGTACAAAGCAGCTTTTTACATCAACTTTCAAGTCTTGGTATGGATTACTTTTTGACATACTTTATCCAAACCTTGGCTCTGTTTGTCTGGGTGTATTTTTAGGGCCGGTATTGTCTTAATAGAGGGGATTAATTCAGCGTTTTGGGGTGTTTAATAGATGTTTTCTCTTTATTTAGCCACATCCATCCAAGTATCACCCAAGGAGTGCTTTTTTAAGGGTGGTTTTATAGTCCTATGAATGCACATAAATATTCATATTTGGCTTCATTTGTACAGAGCAGCTTTTGTTTATGCTTGCTGTGTCATCAACTTTGCTAATGGCTATGTCTCACTATTTACTGCTGTTTTTCAACAGTGCCTCTGCTCTTGTTTTATCTTTGTTGTTTTTTGCATCTAAACAGATAATCTAATATGGCTTTTTATAGGAAAAACAATTGATCAAATCCAATCTTATAAGGAAATCGGAGTTTTTGAGTCCATTACTAATAGATTTCCTGTCATTGCTGCTGTGGGTTTATGCTGGTCCTCCAGAGTTATCACCTCCTGACTGGTTCTCTAAATTAATGCTCCCCTTGCTCTGCCTATCAGGTTAAGTCAGAGACTGTTCTCATGGTTTTCCAGTTGTCGTCCTCACAAGTTTTGGATTATAAAATCAACACTGCTTTAGGGGATTCTTAATCAAGTTTATATCAGCACCTATTACTTCACCAATACTTCCTCATATTATTGATGGACATCCTGCTTTACATCAAGCTTATTAGCTGGAGTTTAAGAAGAGTTGTCTGTTGGTCATTCGGCACCTGTGTGTCACCCTCGCTGGTACCTCTAGCCTGCTGAAACTTTTCTTGTGTGGATTACCTGGCTTTATGCAAACCTCATTTACTTTGAATCTTCCCAAGGCTACTCCTCAGGTTCCTCTGTCGACCCCCCTCTCAGTAGTTCACTTTTCAAATTTCCCACAGCCATAACAACCTCTGGCTACATCAAGCTCCTCTTTATTGGAAACTACAAACCTAAACTGTCCACCCTCTAATGCTAAACCAACTACTCCTTACTACAATCCAGCACACCACACAGACTAACACCCTCTCAATCATCTTTGGCTAAAACCACTCTAGGACAGACCTGTAAAATCAACTGATTCACACACCTCAATATTCACCCAATTTATTCACACAGCTCATCTCCAGCCCTTTTTCTTGCAATAATCCGCCTTTCTGTGTTAAAGAATTCGACACCAGATCAGAGCTCACCAACCCCTTTTATTTCAATACACCATTTGATCGTTGTCTCCTAAGACTTTTTCTCACATGTTGGTCAGAGGTTTTTCACAAAACATAACAATGACAGTAATAAAGGGTTTAAATAATATATTGGAAAGCATTGTACTTTAAATTGTGAATAAAACTCCTTCCTGGCCTAAAAAAACTTTGTGAAAACAACTATTTAAAAAAACCCTCAATTACTTACTCTGATTAGCATATACACAGAGTGTCCTATCTCAAGCTGATGATGGGTGGTACAGCAAATTCATCATGTGTTGTCTGCTGTCAGACACTTGGAAAAACAATTAAAGACACACCACACAGGTCGAGCTGCTCCAATAGTCATTGAAGTAACCTCGTTGTGAGCGCCTCGGAGAATTACAGTCATTAGAAAATGCCACTGGAGAAGGGATGCATGCATTAGAAAATTAAATAACCCACAATATATTAGATTGAGGACTCAGTGGACTAAATGGATTAAAGAAAAATGACAACAAGTAAACTTCAATTGGCAATTCAAAGTTTACACCTAGGGTAAAGGCAGATTTGTAACTACTACAGGTTTGCATCAAAATTAAAAATGTTAGACACTAAACTGTCACTATGGTAGCTCAAGGCTAAAACCAACAATAACAGCAGCCAAATTTGGGATATTTGGTCAGTCACAGGCAACGTTTAGCTTCTGGTTGTTGTCATATTGGTGTAAAGTCAATCAGCCTTCACTGAATTAAAAGCTCAGCTCATCAATGCTCTTTGTCAGTGGTGTCTACAGAATAATCAGGAAAGTGTGGGGTATTAAAACAAAGAGAATATTATCCAGCAACAAAAGCAGGCTTGGCATTGATCTCAGCTTGTTTTTGGGGCCTCTGGCACTCAAATGTACATTCCTGATGAAAGATTTCACTGAGGAAAAAAGGTCAGCTGACGTAATTGATAACCTATTAAATAAGGGCTCATATAAAGAGCTATACTGGTGTGTTTTGAATACTCAATCTTAACAGCAATTTCTCCAACTGAGCCATAAAAGACCAACATAAAGTGAAACTGAGTAATGGCATCCTTATTTGTGAGTCTTTGAATGTCATGCATCCATAAAACATGCATTGCACTCATTGAGAGAGGCAATAGCCCTGTGGGTCTTCATATAGCCACTTGATGAGTTGTTGTTTATGGCTGCAGAGTAAGAGAAGAGCCTCCTGTCTTAGATGACTCAGCGTATTGATTATTTATTGAAAGTTTCAACTTTTAAATGTTGCTGAAGGAGGTGTGTCATTAAAAAATTACAAAAAGTGTTGTTAAAATATTTAAAAATGTATTTTTAAATCCTGACTTGGACTGTGGGTGGTACAAATATTCCAAACTCATACCTACTTCTCCTCTCATTGGGAGCAAAAACCTCTCATGTCTTATCAGAAACATTACAGTTTACAAGATACTTATTTTGACAAACAGAATAATGTATTTCAAATTCCTAGAAATACCCAAATAGTATAGAACTGAATCATATAGTTTTCATATCACACACTAAAAAGTGGTATCAGCTGCCTGCAGTGTACAGTGATATTTCACAACTCTTCTGTCACTGCAGAAATGACATTTGCGTATCTACATAACCCAGTTATAGTTTACAGAAGTGAAATGTGATTATGTGAATTGGATAAACAGTAATTATCAGGAGTTATTTTTAATAAGTTTAAGGTTAAAACTTCTTAGACAACTTAGATTAAAACAAATGACCAATTTCTGCCCAGAGCTATTGACCTCTAAAACCAGGCAAGTTATGTATTACACTGAACTGTCTCTTGCCTACTACAGGAAACGCTATGCCATTTCACCGTACCAGGTCAAGTTTTGGATTTGAAAATACAAGCTGCAGTATCTTGTGTAGCTGTCTTATAATAGTATTATATTTTAAGATGTGCACAACAAATCTAAAAGAAACACTCGTCAACCAATTGCAAACTAAAAACAGGTGATCAGATTTTGACTTATGACGCTAATATCAGAGGATGGCGGGAAAGAGGGGTAAAATACAGAAGTTGCTAATCTCTGATACGAGACCCTGAACCAGCCGTTCATTTTATTTTCTTGTGGATATTTCCAATTTTCTTCTGCTAAGAGAGGCAAATTTACTTCTCAGCATTATACTAAATGATCCATACATAACTTATGCTGCATAGTAAATCACAATAATTGTATTGAGCCCTGATGTACCAGTGCAATTATACTTGTCTCAGCACTGTTGGAAAATGTATTATTGATCAAAATGTTCACTGGTTAAATTATTTCAGCTGCAGTAAAATAAGAGAGGGAAGAAGTTAAGGCAAGGAGAGAAAAGGAGTTTCAGCTTGCTTAGTTTGGTTTGCAAATAAGTGTCAAAACAAGGCAAGTTTATACAAATACCATAGCATCATTTATACACAAGGCAATCTAAAATACTTCAGAGGACATGAAAGGTTAATATCTCTCTGTAAGAACAAGTATTTTTGACATTTACAAGCCCCACTGCTGCATTTTTATTTTTCATACTTACCTTGTCAGCAGCAGGCTGTTTTGTTGGCCAATTTTTATCTAAAAAAAACTCCAACAACATAAGCCAAAAATGGTTAAATATCAGCATATTTTAGAGTAAAACCTGCAAGAGGTGTAAACAAAAGCTGCTTTGCGTAAAAGTCATTACTGCCTTTCTTAAATTAGGAAATTGTTTAATTGGTCTGTCAAATAACAAAAAATATATTTTTTTATAATCTTAGTCTTGAATTTCAACCACACTACTGACATACCCTGTGACTGGTATATTAGCTCAAGATGAGCTGAAATATCTCATCAGGAAACAGTTGGGCATAATGTTCAAAGAATAACCTTAATGTCTGTTCATTGCATTTTAGTCAGTCCACTTTCAAAATAATGGCACCAAATGCATTTAACATCACGGCTTGCCATGAGAAAAAAACCCGAAATGTAGTGTTAGAAAAAACCTTCACATATTGAACTAGAAATGTGATCTGATTCGGCCCAAACGGAAAGACAAACATTGAAACACTGCACAAGAAGGGTAAGCCTTATAGTTGGAGTAAATTGTTAAAGACACTGGTTGTTTTTATGCGTTATCCGAGCAAAGTAACAGAAAGTTTAGGGAAAATATAAAAGCTAGAAAATGTTTTTTATATATATATATTTGTCCATCTCAATACATAGCATCACCCATCCTACTTATAAATATTAAGAGTGTATTTGGTCTTCATTTTTCCAACAAGTAAGATTAACATCATCATCATTCAGTCCACTACTGTTTACTTCTCTCTAAAAGTGAGTTAGATTGGAGGGGAAAGTCTGAATGGAAAACACAGCAGCATTTAAATCAGGAAGTAGTAGCTTCCTATGAAAACGGGAATAATAGGAAGTAGAAATAAACACAAGTACAAACACTGTACAGAGATATTGAACTGTCGACCAGCAGTTTCATTTTTTTTATTATTTCTTACTATCTAAACCTGCAGAGTAGCCTATGTGTTCCGTCTTATGTTGTATGCATCTGACCAACAATAAACATCAGCTTTCATGTAGAATTAACCTACATAATTTGAAGGATGACCTGAGAAAATCTAACGACACAGTTTCACCTAATTAGAAAGACGTGGAAAATGGCTCTCACTCATTTCAATTTTAGCCAGAAGTCGCACACCCAAAGTCACTCTAAACCTTCCTGATCCTCAGCTTGGAGTGTCAGGCGGCTGTTAAATGTAAGTGGCTTCCAAAAAAAAAACATTTGTCTCCTTCATTGGTTTGAAATGTTACACATCATAATCTCCTGCAACTATGCTATAATACACTATGCCCAAGGCAAGCTGTTCAATTGTTTTACTTTATTTTCTGTTGATCTAAAATATGTATGAATTTGAGTTAAGAAGTAGTTTAACGAACGAGAAGATTATTCAGAATGGAACGTAGGCGGGGAATGAATGAGGGAATCTGCAAAGATTAACGACTGAAGTGGGAAAATTTGTTAACAGGATAAAACATTATCTGTGCACTCAACAAATATACCCTTTATGAAAGACTGGAAAGAAGGAAGCCATTAGATGTTTTCTAGCAGCCATGTAGGGGAAAACAGCTACCATGTAAGAAAAGAAGATGCTCTTTCTTGTCCATTTTCTTTGTGAAACATTTGGGTGACATCGTCATGCAATGTGGATGATGAGTCTGAGGATTTAGGTCACTTTCCAGGAAGACAACAAACCTAAAACAGAGAGACATAGCTACAGAATGGATTACAACAAATTATATTCAGGTCTTAAAACTGCATCTAAAGATTTTAATTTGTGTAAAATGTCAAATTATTAGTGGGTTATTTCCTTTTTACTTGAAGAATATAAACCTTTTTGTGTTGGTCAAATATATACAATACCCAAACAAGCAGGGAAAATTTGTAAAGAACTGCGAAAGGAAATTCAGAAGGATGATCTCTGCAACTTCACACGGTTTCTTTTGTTACGATGATGGATTGAAATCCTGAACAATGCATAACCCTCGGAAATGTTTTCCTCTGTGCTGATTCATTGTGGCTCTAGCCATTTTAAATTATTTCAGGTATCTTCATCCCTGTTAAATACCATACAGGGACCAAGGAGTGAAGGCAGTAACATGACTAATCCATGGGCAGAAGGGGTCTCAATCGTAATTCTACTCAGAGGGAGTAAAAACAGCATTATCCTGTCCAGCCAAATACATTTACACATTTATCTTTTATCATTTATCTTTAAAAAGGCTTTGCTTGAAGATGTTCACTACCACTGGGCACACATCTGCAGGCTTACGTGCCCATTATGTGAAATAAATGGGTCTCTCTTGATGCTTTATCTCATGATGATTTTACATGCAGAAAAAAAAGTTAGCAATGGCTCTATAGCATCCTACAAATAATGTTTGGAATTAAAGCTAAAAGGAAAGTTGGAAACATTTATTAAAGCTTGCATTTATCTATTAACCTCTAAGAATCATCAGACTACAACAACTAGAAGAGCCAAAGATCTTACATGCATTCACAACAACCTTATGTTACATCAAAATCATTTAGTTCCTGGTAATTCTATAGGATTTGCTCCAAATTTGTTTTACACACATTTGCCATTGTTTTATAGATTAAGAGGTAATTTCATGGGGAGTGATAATTCCTTCCAAAAACTTTTGAAACCTTTTCCACACTTGCTGCACACTGAGCAACCCCTTGACAAGAAAATGGATACGTCAAGCTGCTTCTTAGCATAGAGTCCATTTTAAATTCATCACACAGAGCCATTGCCTATTCTCAGCACGTCTGTCGATGTGCCTGTGAAATTAAGAGCCAGAGGCTACCGACCCAGACACATCAGCTCTTTTTGGCCATCTAACAACACTTTCTCAACTCCTCTCACATTGATTTTCTCATTTTCAGCTCACTGCACCCTCCTAAGATTGAGTCAGTGCTCATTCTCAGTGTGGATTTAATGGGCAACAAGTAGGCAAAATGTTTTTGATGAAAAAGATAAAATTATACATATTGAAACGCAAACATGCTTTAGGATTTCCAGCTGAGCATTACTATTATTATCATTTCACTCAAGAATCATCTGCACAAGTTTAAACATTTAAATACAAAGGAGGAACTTTTAAAACAATGTTGGAAATTGGAAAGTTCCTATAATGTGACTTTTCTGCTCCTCGGCCGCTTTATTAGGTACACTTTGTGATTACTGGGTCAAAACCGCCTTTCTGTTCCAAACTGCCTTGATTCTCACTGGCAGTGATTTAACAAGGTAAAGACACTCAGAGATTTTAGTAGGTATTCCTATAACATATCAATAGGTTGCTGCAGATTTGTTGGCTGCACATGCATGATAGGAATCTACTGGTCCAACAGATCCAGGGAGATGAAACATTAGATCTGATCAAATTTAAAGTCATTTTACTACATTAAGCTCATAATGTTCTATAAGCCAGATTGAGATCATTTAAGCTTTTTAACATAGTTTATTTTCCTGCCAGAATTAGGTGACTCAAGTTGGGCAGAATGTGGTCATCATTTGATGGAAGTGCTCAGTAAAAACAAAAGGAGCCGTTTTCTTGCATCGTTTACATTAAGTTTCCAACATATGAACATATATGAATGTTTAAGTTGAAACAAAGAATCATCAGACTAAACAATCTGTTAAACTAGTCTTGCAGTTTCTATCTACCCAACAGCTGATTCAGACCACATTCCTTGTAAATGAGTCAGCAGCCCAGTCTATTTGGCACCAACCATCAAGCCAATTTTAAAGTTATTAAAAGCCCTCCTTGTGGCCACTCTGATGCTTCTTTTACTTTCAGATGCTCCTCTTCAGAAATGAAAGCCTTAAAGCTTGGAGTTGCTGCTGCTCCATTGGCTGGGGTTGTAATGTGCACTAATAAGCAATAGAACAGATGTACCTAATAAAATGGATGTTGAGTGTACAGCCTTTATCCAAATAGGGTTTTACAGCTACATAAATTGCTGCTGTTTTGGACCATGAGCTTTACGCAACATGGATTTGATTTTAAAGCAAAGTCTGCCCAGTAAACATAAAACCAGAGGAACTTCTGAACAATGTTGCCTCCTGCAGTTTCTACAGAGTTAACATCAAGGACAGGAAATTAAAACTGACAACAGAAGCAACAAAATATTTGGGATTTATTCTATATCATTTTCCATACATTCAATATCTTTCCAGCTTTTTAGCAAACATTATGATCACATCTTTAAATTCCTCATGATGCTGGATGGTGTGGTAACAGATCGCACGTAGATTTGTTGTAAGTATGCAGTTAAAAAACCAAAACGGAAAAACAAAACATCCAGTAAAATATGTAATGAGTGACAGATATAGGAGTGTCTGAAATAATACCCACAAATACTTTAGCTTGACATCATAGATGTCTAATAAATACTGATGTGATTAATATGAAATGTTAAATTAAGAGAACTTTCTTAAATTTTTAACCAGCACCTGAGAAGGAAAAAGGCTGTGCAGAATTATATTAAAACTCTAATAAAATACTCTCTATAGGCCAACATTTGGTCTTCTCATAAAAGTGAATAAATTGAGCTTCAGCTTCTGTATGAATATAAATGCAAAAACAAAACAGAAAATCCTGATTGTCATTAAAAATAGAGATTTTAGTTCTTATTAGCATCAAATCCATAATCTCTGCAGGACAAAGTAAAGACAAAGGTATTTTCCAGTAAAAAGAGGAAGTATGTTTCTGTCTGCTTATTGTTTTCATTAGATTGATATGTACCAAAACTAGCTTCATGTGAAAAAAAAAAAACACATTCTGCTTATTATTTTCTTCTCTCACATAATCTCAACATGCAATCTCAGCATACACATTGTAAACAGACTATCGTTAGGGGTTCCCTCCTTCATCCAGTCGGTCATCTCCACAGGAAGCAACTAAGTCAACAAACATCCTGCATCAGGCCCTGGAATGATGTTAACTTGTGATGCCAGAAATCTTTTCTGCTTAAACAGACTTGATGCTCTCTTTTAACCTTTTGGTAAACAAGTGGCTTGATCGGCCGCAGTAGGTATGTGTAGTTGTCTGCAATGCTGCTTCCAGGGGCTGAAGCAGGGAGGCGGCCAGGTTCTCGCCAAAAGAGTACTAGGATGAGAAGAAACAGAAAATCAGACAAGAGAAATAGGATTTTATTCTAAAACCTCTGGATCAGTTTACTAACTCATCCCCCTTACTGATAAACCTGCATTTCAACATTTTGTCCTAACTTGCTCCTATTGGCAACAATACACCTAAATGAATTGTATCTGTTTTTGATCAGGCTTAACCAGAGGAAAACCACAGTCATAGTCCATGTACTGGATTTTGATTTTTGCTTGGTCATCCATTACAAGGACTACAACTGTTGTCTTCCTTGTACTTTAGTCTGTAATAACTTTCAATTTATCTGCAATAAGGCTGGGCTTTTATCGTATTTATCGTTTGTTGTTGCTAAGATACATTTCTAGCCATGATAATCATTTCTGATTTACTGTCTAACCAATAACTTAGAAAAAGGATGATAAAAAAAAATAAAAAAAATTTAAATATTTTCTTTCTTTGTTTTTTTTTTTTTCCAAATCTTAATATGATTAAACGGAGTTACTATGGGATGTTTTGTCATATAAATCACACTTCTTTATGTAACTGGTGTCCTG